>VBSK01000027.1:0-235461 GCA_006112555.1 Tuber indicum | reverse complement strand
GAGAGATTGTGGCACAGGAAGACCAGAGGACAGAGGAGCAGTCAAAGTACCAGAAGCAAGAAGATTATTATTATTATTATTATAAATCATTAAGCTTGTAGAGCCTATGGCTATGAAGCTGAAAAGAAAAATATGAGTGTAGTGCCTCCCACTACTGGTCCCAGATCCCATCTCCTAAATCCTGTTGTCTTCTTCTGATTGGCCTCCTGCCTATTCCTCCTATCCATCACCTCCCACCTGCCTCCCTCCATTCTAACCATCTCTCCTCCTCCCTCCTCTCCCATTCTCCTCCTTCTTGCACTCCCTCCTCTTCCCTCTCCCCTTCCTCCTCCCCTCTCCTTCCATTGCCAGAGCACTCTAATCCTTCCCATATCCCCAAATGCTCCTGCCTTGTTGCTGCTCCACATTCTCCTATAAACTTTCCCACAGCCAGCAGTCCAGCCTTGGATCCAAGCACATCAGGAAGGTAGAAGGTTTGAGCAACTTGTCTGAGATGGTGTCTGGATTGTTGATATTTGCTGCAGTACAGAAGAATGTGTTCTGGTGTTTGGAGTGCTGGTGTCTGTCTATCACAGGTACAGCTGGTTTGAACATTCTCATCCAATCTAGACAGATAAGATTTGAAATATCCATGGCCAAGTCTGAGTGTGTGACTGTTGCAAGCTGATGTCTAGACAGTTGGTAGAAGTGTGGTGGTGGTCTGAGTTTGGGGAGGTGGAAGTGGATGGACCTGAAGTGTCTACCTTTCCTGGTATCTGGCAGTTGAGTCCAGTACTGGTGCCAGGCAGGAAGGGCAGACTGCTTGATCTGTGTCTTCAATTTGGTCAGTGAAAGGTAACTGTCCTGTGTGGGTTGGGGATACTCAGCTGCTTGTTTTGCTAAACTGTCAGCTTCATCATTGCCCTGAATACCTGTATGCCCAGGAACCCAGTGAAGATGAAGCTGTAGATCCAAGTCAGAGAGGAGTAGGTCCATGGTGAGCTGTTGAATCTGTTGTGAAACCTGTTGGCCTGGGTGAGGGGATAGGCTGTAGGAGTTGAGAATTGCTGCTTGGTTGTCTGTAAAGATCCAGATGTGCTTGAAAGATAGGCTGGTCCTGCTTGCTTCTGTGAGTGCTCTGGCAATACCTACCAATTCCCCATCATAAACCTTCATATCCAACCAAGTCCCACACTCCACCTGCCCACAATCTTTCCACCATGCATCATAACCACTCCTGCTCCTACTCCTCCACTCTCCAGTTCACTTCCATCTGTGTAGAGAATCAGGTTGTCTCCATTGTTGATCTGGTTGAATAGGATCTTATGTTGTCTGCTGCTGCTTCTGTCTTCAGGGCTGATAAAGATGTCTAATCTGGGATATTGGTCTGGTAGGGTGGTGGTGTGCCATGGTGGTTGCAAGATAGGATGGCATTGCTCAAGTTTCTTGCCTGCTGGTAGGTAGTTACTTAAAGTGTTCAAAACTCTAATCAGTTGGGTGGGAAACTTAGCTTGCTGGGAATGGGAAATCCTCCAATCTGGATTCACATTACCATATAGTTCATGTTGGGAGTAAAGGTAATGTGATCTCTGAATCTGAATACTGGAGTTGTGGTACAGTCTGAATCTGAGGAGTAGGAGGTAGAGGAGCTTGGAGGATAGCTTTGTGTAATGTTGATGGATATGAGTTAGGTGTTTTTGTCTGACTGGATGATCTGGTAGCATCTGTAACACCCTGTAAGCATATCTCTTACAAAGTCTGTCAAGTCTTAAGGAACAGGAAGTGTAGAAGCCTCAATCTCCAGAGCAGCTGTTGGTGAAGTTCTGAAAGCTCCTAGTATTCTCCTATTAGCTTCTGCTTGTAACTTCTCCAACTTATTAGCAAGTCCTATCTGTCCCTTCCACCAGAGTTCTGCTCCATAGTCAGCAATTGGGGTGATAGAAGTGTAGTATAGTTGCCTCATTGCTGCTGCTGATAGTCCCCATTCTGAGTTGGATAGTCTTGAGATCATGTTTAGTGCCCTGGTTGCTGCTGCTGCTGTCTTTGTTGTACATGGTGGTTGAATAATAGTTTCCTGTCCAGCCATACTCCTAACCATCTGAGGTATGTTGAAGGATAAATGACTGTACCATGGGGTAGGATGACTGGTATGTTGTTAGTATTGGAAAAAGGCTTGTTGTGGAAGTGCATAAGCTCAGTCTTAGGATCATCAAATACTGTGACATTGTTAGCTGCCCACCTCCATGCCCTCCTGGCTGCTCTCTCCAATGACTTGGAGTTAGCAGCTTCAGAGGGTCCTGTTACTATAAGTGCAACATCATCAATATAGGAAGGAGATCTTAGCTGAGGGGTGAGAACACTGGGTCCTAGATCCTTAAACAATGGATAAGTAAAAGAGAAACAGGATTGGTGAGATTGGTGAGCCTTGTGGAATGCCTGTCTTGATTGATTGAAGTGGTTGCCTCTGTCCATCAAATACTAAGCCAAGTTGTCTGTCTGTAAGGAAGGTGTCTATCCATGAAAGAACAGGAGGAGTGGGAAAACCTAAAGTCTGTAAAACCAAGAGTAGCTGTGTTCTGGAGACATGATCAAAAGCACCTTTAACATCAATAAATAGAGCTGAGAGTACTTTACCATTACACCTTGCCTGCTGCACATCATGTACCAAAGCCATAACTGCATCAATGGCACTTCTCCCAGCTCTTCCTCCCATCTGTTCACTGTGTAGAAGTCCATATGTCTCTGCCATGTAGGATAGCCTGTTAGCCATAATCTTCTCAGAGATCTTACCTAAACAGTTTAACAAAGAGATTGGTCTGTAAGCTTTTGGGACTGTATAATCTGGCTTGTTAGGTTTTCTGATTATGGCTCCAGTTGCCTCTCTCCAGCAGTGTGGGTGATAACCTATTTTCAGCAGTAATTTGAACAGTGCAGTAAGTGGTCTAGGAATTGCCTGATATACATGCCTTAAGCAAAGAAAGTTGATTCCATCAGGGCCAGGTGCTTTGTAAGGAGCAGACTTGAAGATTGCATCCTTCACCTCAGAGTCAGTAACTTCAGGCCAAGGGAAAGACTTATCTGCTGGAGTATCTTCTATGTTGAAGTGAGATTGGCTGGGTGGTGGGTCTGGGAACATGCAAGTTGTGAACATCTGACATTTCTCCTCAAAGTCAGTAGCAAACTGTCCATTTAGAGAAAGTGTAGGAGTTTTCAAGACATTGTAGGTCTGGTATACTTAGCTGCTGTGAAAATGTCTTGACCTTGGGCAGTTTGCAGAAAAGATTTCCAACACTGACTCTTAGTTTCTCTGATTCTTGCAAAGTATGAGTTCCTAGCTCTCTTATAGTCAGTATGGTAGTATTCCTGTCTGTCAGATTTCCACTTCCTATGCTTTCTAGCCATATCCTGCCTCAGATTAGTTAACTCAGAAGTCCACCACCTCTTGGATCTAGAACAGGGTTTGCTGAGAGGAACATGGTGGTTAAGAGAATCTAGTATAGAGTTTTTGAGTATGAGTGCTACTTGATCCAATGCATCAGTAGTACCAGATATCAGATATGAGTTGAAGGAAGATGAAGTCTTAGCCATTAATTGTTGTAGAGTGGATTCAAAAGAATTCCAATCTGCTTTTTGCCAGTTGAATTTATTGCTCATAGGACTGGGAACTAAGCTGTCAGCATCAAGTACTAGAGAGAATCTTACCACTTCATGATCACTCCCTGTATGAGCATCTTCATCCACTGCCCAGTCCACTACTCTTTCATATATGTCTTGTGTTGCCAGTGTCAGATCTAATATTGAGCTTCCAGTTCCTTGTCTGTAGTTGTATGTGGAGATATCAGGATGGTTGACTAGATCACAGTTGTTAGCTCTAAACCAATCTACCAGGACCTCACCTCTAATTTCTTTCTGAACTGCTGAATTCCATAAGCTGTGGTGGGCATTGAAGTCCCCACAGAGGATGGAATGTTGAGGGATTTGTAGCTGGTGCAGAGTTCTGTCCATAGTGTAGATTGGCCTAGAGTCAGGTGTCAGCTTTTTCCTTTCATTATAGATATTCCATAAGGTAAACTTCTCTTTTCCTGCAAGAATTTGAATTGGAAGCACATCACCATCTAGGTGAGGAAGAAGGTCAGATCTGTAAGTGCAAAGAATGTCAAGTCTAGATTTGCTAACATAGGCAGCAGTTCTAGGTCTCTCATTATAGTAGTATCAGGGAGAAAAGATTCAAATGAAGGGTGGGAGTAAGGAGTGCCATCAGAGGCCAGCCAGGGCTCCTGAACAAGAACAATATCTGCTGTACCATTAGTGTAGTGAAGGAGAGAGGTCAATACTTCATATGTCTTTGCACAGTTGTGCTGGATAATAGTAAGTGGTTTGCCTCTCATAATGAATGGGAAGGGTTGTCAGTTGATGGGAGTTCTGGTTTGTTAGTTAAGTTCCTGTAAACCTCACATCTCAGGTCAGTAGATTTGTGAGAGCCCTCACAGTTAGCACACTTGAACTGAGAGTGGAGACATTCCTTAGTAGACTGGCAGGTAGCACATCTGTGAAGGTTGGTAGAATGGTCTCCTGCACACAGTTGGCACCTGGTAGGATGTCTGCAAGTTCTCTGATGGTGTCCAAACTTCTGACAGTTCCTGCACTGGGTAGTGGGTCTGATGTCAACAAACTCTGAAGTCTTGACTGAAGTTCCTGCTATACAAGTTGGTTTCTTAGTGCATATTTCAATTCTCTCAGAGTTTTAAAGGAAAGAACAAGGGAGGAGTGCAACTTTCCTACTCTAGCCTCTGGTCTGGTTAGCCATCTTGGAGGGGCAGCAAGCTGAATGTCTGTATTGTAGGCTTCAATGTCCTCCTTGAAAGCCATCATCTGTTTCTCCTCACTATCTGCCACAATCATGTCAGTAGCAACAGAGTGGGCCACCAGCTTGTACCATCTTTCCCTGATGACCACCTCCTGCAGTCCTGGAATCAGTTGACTCCAAACACTTTCCTTCTCCTTGAGTTCAGCAGCAGTGTTACCTGGCTTCACCTCAATTACTATGTTATTATTGACTGAGAGTCTAACAAGAACAACAGTAATATTCAGTTTGGCGTGGTTCAGAGCATGGTTGATTGACTCTCTGATCTGGAGTGGGTTGAAGTTGGTAGGAGTAGTGGTAGGCTTGAGAATAAGTGTTCTCTCTGGCTCTGGAGTGGGCTCTGGGCGCTTATTTGAGGCTTTTGGTAGTATTGAAGTAGTAGTAGGGGTAGAAGTAGTCTGTTCAACTATGTTAGCCCAAGTCTTCTTTGGAGGTTGGGGAATAGGAGTAGCAGAAGGAGGAGATGTGAGTTGGTCAAGTCTAGTTAGAATATGGGTTAAGGTCTTCTCCTGTTTAGATAGCCTAGCTTCAATTGCCTCTGAAATAGGAGAAGAGGTTGTTGACTGTAAAGGAGCTGCATCAGGAATGTGATTATCAGGATAGCTGCTAATGGAAAGGAGTAAGTGGTTGAGAAAGTCCTCTTCAGGTGCTGTGAAAAGTCCTTGGTGTTCCTTTATGTGGTTAACAATATCATGGAGCAATCCTTCAAAAATAACAGGTCTATCCCTCTGAGCAGAGGTAGGAGGAGGAGGACTCATTGTAGACATGGTGGGAAATGGGGGAGAAATAGAGGAAGAAAGTGGAGTGCTTCTCCTATGTCCTCTAACTCTGGTGACAGTGAGAGAAACAGGAGGAGGTTGTCTGCCAGGTGGAGTACTGGGTATAATGGGGGATGATGAATACAAAGTATTAGCATCATTTAAGGGTACTTGGGAGGAGGACACTCCAGAAAGTGGAGGATGGGCAGGCATAAGTGCTTCAAAAATGCGAAAATTGCAAAGTAAAATAATAGGTAGAAGGGGGTATAGTGGTTGACAAGGCAACCAACAAGGGGAAGGAACTTAAGAAAATCACAACAAAAACTAGGTAAAAAAGTACAAAGAGGAGCAGAAGATGGAAAAGGAGAGACACTTAGCTGAAAATTTAACAGAAGCTCCAGAGTAGCTCCAGCAGGCAGCTGGCAAAATTGTAGAGCTGGAGCTCTCAATCTCCAGAAGTTATGTGGTGATGTTCAATTTTCAGGGGTAAAAATAGGGGTAAAATGAAAGATGTGTGCCAAGATGGGGTTAAAAGTGGGAATAAAGTTTTAAAAAGTTGTAGAAGTGTTTAAAGTGGTTTATTTAACAGGATTCTGTGTGGAGGAAAATGGAGGAGATGTAGTTGTTGAGTAAAGTTATGGGAGGGGTCTTGGAGACTGTGGTTGTTAGTTGACAAGACAAAGAAGATGATGGAGTGAATGTGGTGCTAAGAGAAGCAGAAGAAGGGGGAGCAATTGGAGCGCAAGAAGATGCAAAAGATGGCAGAGTAATCGCAACACCAGAAGTGCAGACGACAGCTGAGCGATTGTTGCATCAGATGAGATATAAGACCATAGGGTGCTGGTAGTACCAGAAGACACAGAAGCCGACAGAGTGATGGTAGCACTGGAAGATGCAGAAGATGGCAGAGTGATTTCAGTTGTGGAAGAAGTAGAAGATGGCAGTGTGATTGGAGCTGTAGGAGTCAGAGAACAAGTAGGGGCAATCAGAGTACTAGAAGACCCAGAAGACATGAGGGTGATAGTAGAGCCAGAGCTGGAAGACATGGAAGATGGCAGAGCGATTGTAGTGCTGGAAGACCAAGAAGATGCGATAGCAATCACAGTGCTAGAAGACACAGAAGAGGTTGGAGTGATTGGGGTACTAGGAGTTGCAGAGGATGGCAGATTGATCTGAGTACCAGAAGATGGGAAAGACAGCAGAGTCATTGCAGTGCAGTCAGTCACAGAGGATACAAGGCAATAGGGGCACTGGAAGATGCAGATGAAGGCTAAGTGATCATCACATGGGAAGACGCAGAGGATGGTGGAGCAATCAGAGTGCCTGAAGACACAGAAGACCGCCGAGTGGTTGCAGTGTAGGTAGGTGCAGAAGACAGCAGAGTAAGTGTAGTGTCAGAAGACATAAAAGATAGCAGAGCGATCACTACACTAGAAGACACAGAAGACAGTAGGCCAAAAAGAGAGCCGCAAGAGGCAGAAGGCAGCAGAATGATTGCAGTGGAGGAAGAGTGAGAGGATGGCTGAGTAATTGGAGCGCTGGGAGTCACAGAGGATGGGAGAGTGATCTGAGAACTGGAAGACGAAGAAGATGGCAAAGCAATTAATTACGAAAGTCAGCTGAATGGAGGGACTAGGTAGGGTCATAGAAGTTTAAAGGGTGTCTACGATATCATGTTGCTCACGACAATGTCCAACACACGACCTCGGCTCTCGCATGACTGACAGTGAAGAGCTTTTAAAGTACTACACCATCAAGGGCATCGCCCTGATTATCTCGTTGATCCGTCTGAACCATTTGTGCTCAGTCTACATTGAAGGAGCAAAAACAACCACAGTCTCCAAGACCCCCCCCATAACTTTACTCAACAACTACATCTCCTCCATTTTCCTCCACACAGAATCCTGTTAAATAAACCACTTTAAACACTTCTACAACTTTTTAAAACTTTATTCCCACTTTTAACCCCATCTTGGCACACATCTTTCATTTTACCCCTATTTTTACCCCTGAAAATTGAACATCACCACATAACTTCTGGAGATTGAGAGCTCCAGCTCTACAATTTTGCCAGCTGCCTGCTGGAGCTACTCTGGAGCTTCTGTTAAATTTTCAGCTAAGTGTCTCTCCTTTTCCATCTTCTGCTCCTCTTTGTACTTTTTTTACCTAGTTTTTGTTGTGATTTTCTTAAGTTCCTTCCCCTTGTTGGTTGCCTTGTCAACCACTATACCCCCTTCTACCTATTATTTTACTTAGCAATTTTCGCATTTTTGAAGCACTTATGCCTGCCCATCCTCCACTTTCTGGAGTGTCCTCCTCCCAAGTACCCTTAAATGATGCTAATACTTTGTATTCATCATCCCCCATTATACCCAGTACTCCACCTGGCAGACAACCTCCTCCTGTTTCGCTCACTGTCACCAGAGTTAGAGGACATAGGAGAAGCACTCCACTTTCTTCCTCTATTTCTCCCCCATTTCCCACCATGTCTACAATGAGTCCTCCTCCTCCTACCTCTGCTCAGAGGGATAGACCTGTTATTTTTGAAGGATTGCTCCATGATATTGTTAACCACATAAAGGAACACCAAGGACTTTTCACAGCACCTGAAGAGGACTTTCTCAACCACTTACTCCTTTCCATTAGCAGCTATCCTGATAATCACATTCCTGATGCAGCTCCTTTACAGTCAACAACCTCTTCTCCTATTCCAGAGGCAATTGAAGCTAGGCTATCTAAACAGGAGAAGACCTTAACCCATATTCTAACTAGACTTGACCAACTCACATCTCCTCCTTCTTCTACTCCTATTCCCCAACCTCCAAAGAAGACTTGGGCTAACATGGTTGAACAGACTACTTCTACCCCTACTACTACTTCCAATACTACCAAAGCCTCAAAAAAGCGCCCAGAGCCCACTCCAGAGCCAGAGAGAACACTTATTCTCAAGCCTACCACTACTCCTACCAACTTCAACCCACTCCAGATCAGAGAGTCAATCAACCATGCTCTGAACCAGGCCAAACTGAATATTACTGTTGTTCTTGTTAGACTCTCAGTCAATAATAACATAGTAATTGAGGTGAAGCCAGGTAACACTGCTGCTGAACTCAAGGAGAAGGAAAGTGTTTGGAGTCAACTGATTCCAGGACTGCAGGAGGTGGTCATCAGGGAAAGATGGTACAAGCTGGTGGCCCACTCTGTTGCTACTGACATGATTGTGGCAGATAGTGAGGAGAAACAGATGATGGCTTTCAAGGAGGACATTGAAGCCTACAATACAGACATTCAGCTTGCTGCCCCTCCAAGATGGCTAACCAGACCAGAGGCTAGAGTAGGAAAGTTGCACTCCTCCCTTGTTCTTTCCTTTAAAACTCTGAGAGAATTGAAATATGCACTAAGAAACCAACTTGTGATAGCAGGAACTTCAGTCAAGACTTCAGAGTTTGTTGACATCAGACCCACTACCCAGTGCAGGAACTGTCAGAAGTTTGGACACCATCAGAGAACTTGCAGACATCCTACCAGGTGCCAACTGTGTGCAGGAGACCATTCTACCAACCTTCACAGATGTGCTACCTGCCAGTCTACTAAGGAATGTCTCCACTCTCAGTTCAAGTGTGCTAACTGTGAGGGCTCTCACAAATCTACTGACCTGAGATGTGAGGTTTACAGGAACTTAACTAACAAACCAGAACTCCCATCAACTGACGACCCTTCCCATTCATTATGAGAGGCAAACCACTTACTATTATCCAGCACAACTGTGCAAAGACATATGAAGTATTGACCTCTCTCCTTCACTACACTAATGGTACAGCAGATATTGTTCTTGTTCAGGAGCCCTGGCTGGCCTCTGATGGCACTCCTTACTCCCACCCTTCATTTGAATCTTTTCTCCCTGATACTACTGATAATGAGAGACCTAGAACTGCTGCCTATGTTAGCAAATCTAGACTTGACATTCTTTGCACTTACAGATCTGACCTTCTTCCTCACCTAGATGGTGATGTGCTTCCAATTCAAATTCTTGCAGGAAAAGAGAAGTTTACCTTATGGAATATCTATAATGAAAGGAAAAAGCTGACACCTGACTCTAGGCCAATCTACACTATGGACAGAACTCTGCACCAGCTACAAATCCCTCAACATTCCATCCTCTGTGGGGACTTCAATGCCCACCACAGCTTATGGAATTCAGCAGTTCAGAAAGAAATTAGAGGTGAGGTCCTGGTAGATTGGTTTAGAGCTAACAACTGTGATCTAGTCAACCATCCTGATATCTCCACATACAATTACAGACAAGGAACTGGAAGCTCAATATTAGATCTGACACTGGCAACACAAGACATATATGAAAGAGTAGTGGACTGGGCAGTGGATGAAGATGCTCATACAGGGAGTGATCATGAAGTGGTAAGATTCTCTCTAGTACTTGATGCTGACAGCTTGGTTCCCAGTCCTATGAGCAATAAATTCAACTGGCAAAAAGCAGATTGGAATTCTTTTGAATCCACTCTACAACAATTAATGGCTAAGGCTTCATCTTCCTTCAACTCATATCTGATATCTGGTACTACTGATGCATTGGATCAAGCAGCACTCATACTCAAAAACTCTATACTAGATTCTCTTAACCACCATGTTCCTCTCAGCAAACCCTGTTCTAGATCCAAGAGGTGGTGGACTTCTGAGTTAACTAATCTGAGGCAGGATATGGCTAGAAAGCATAGGAAGTGGAAATCTGACAGACAGGAATACTACCATACTGACTATAAGAGAGCTAGGAACTCATACTTTGCAAGAATCAGAGAAACTAAGAGTCAGTGTTGGAAATCTTTTCTGCAAACTGCCCAAGGTCAAGACATTTTCACAGCAGCTAAGTATACCAGACCTACAATGTCCTTGAAAACTCCTACACTTTCTCTAAATGGACAGTTTGCTACTGACTTTGAGGAGAAATGTCAGATGTTCACAACTTGCATGTTCCCAGACCCACCACCCAGCCAATCTCACTTCAACATAGAAGATACTCCAGCAGATAAGTCCTTCCCTTGGCCTGAAGTTACTGACTCTGAGGTGAAGGATGCAATCTTCCAGTCTGCTCCTTACAAAGCACCTGGCCCTGATGGAATCAACTTTCTTTGCTTAAGGCATGTATATCAGGCAATTCCTAGACCACTTACTGCACTGTTCAAATTACTGCTGAAAATAGGTTATCACCCACACTGCTGGAGAGAGGCAACTGGAGCCATAATCAGAAAACCTAACAAGCCAGATTATACAGTCCCAAAAGCTTACAGACCAATCTCTTTGTTAAACTGTTTAGGTAAGATCTCTGAGAAGATTATGGCTAATAGGCTGTCCTACATGGCAGAGACCTATGGACTTCTACACAGTGAACAGATGGGAGGAAGAGCTGGGAGAAGTGCCATTGATGCAGTTATGGCTTTGGTACATGATGTGCAGCAGGCAAGGTGTAATGGTAAAGTACTCTCAGCTCTATTTATTGATGTTAAAGGTGCTTTTGATCATGTCTCCAGAACACAGCTACTCTTGGTTTTACAGACTTTAGGTTTTCCCACTCCTGTTCTTTCATGGATAGACACCTTCCTTACAGACAGACAACTTGGCTTAGTATTTGATGGACAGAGGCAACCACTTCAATCAATCAAGACAGGCATTCCACAAGGCTCACCAATCTCACCAATCCTGTTTCTCTTTTACTTATCCAACCTGTTTAAGGATCTAGGACCCAGTGTTCTCACCCCTCAGCTAAGATCTCCTTCCTATATTGATGATGTTGCACTTATAGTAACAGGACCCTCTGAAGCTGCTAACTCCAAGTCATTGGAGAGAGCAGCCAGGAGGGCCTGGAGGTGGGCAGCTAACAATGTCACAGTATTTGATGATCCTAAGACTGAGCTTATGCACTTCCACAACAAGCCTTTTTCCAATACTAACAACATACCAGTCATCCTACCCCATGGTACAGTCATTTATCCTTCAACATACCTCAGATGGTTAGGAGTATGGCTGGACAGAAAACTATTATTCAACCACCATGTACAACAAAAGACAGCAGCAGCAACCAGGGCACTAAACATGATCTCAAGACTATCCAACTCAGAATGGGGACTATCAGCAGCAGCTATGAGGCAACTATACTACACATCTATCACCCCAATTGCTGACTATGGAGCAGAGGTCTGGTGGAAGGGACAGATAGGACTTGCTAATAAGTTGGAGAAGTTACAAGCAGAAGCTAATAGGAGAATACTAGGAGCTTTCAGAACTTCACCAACAGCTGCTCTGGAGATTGAGGCTTCTACACTTCCTGTTCCCTTAAGACTTGACAGACTTTGTAAGAGATATGCTTACAGGGTGTTACAGATGCTACCAGATCATCCAGTCAGACAAAGAACACCTAACTCATATCCATCAACATTACAACAAAGCTATCCTCCAAGCTCCTCTACCTCCTACTCCTCAGATTCAGACTGTACCACAACTCCAGTATTCAGATTCAGAGATCACATTACCTTTAACTCCCAACATGAACTATATGGTAATGTGAATCCAGATTGGAGGATTTCCCATTCCCAGCAAGCTAAGTTTCCCACCCAACTGGTTAGAGTTTTGAACACTTTAAGTAACTACCTACCAGCAGGCAAGAAACTTGAGCAATGCCATCCTATCTTGCAACCACCATGGCACACCACCCTACCAGACCAATATCCCAGATTAGACATCTTTATCAGCCCTGAAGACAAAGAAGCAGCAGCCAGACAGCATAAGATCCTATTCAACCAGATCAACAATGGAGACAACCTGATTCTCTACACAGATGGAAGTGAACTGGAGAGTGGAGGAGTAGGAGCAGGAGTGGTTATGATGCATGGTGGAAAGATTGTGGGCAGGTGGAGTGTGGGACTAGGGTTGGATATGAAGGTTTATGATGGGGAATTGGTAGGTATTGCCAGAGCACTCACAGAAGCAAGCAGGACCAGCCTATCTTTCAAGCACATCTGGATCTTTACAGACAACCAAGCAGCAATTCTCAACTCCTACAGCCTATCCCCTCACCCAGGCCAACAGGTTTCACAACAGATTCAACAGCTCACCATGGACCTACTCCTCTCTGACTTGGATCTACAGCTTCATCTTCACTGGGTTCCTGGGCATACAGGTATTCAGGGCAATGATGAAGCTGACAGTTTAGCAAAACAAGCAGCTGAGTATCCCCAACCCACACAGGACAGTTACCTTTCACTGACCAAATTGAAGACACAGATCAAGCAGTCTGCCCTTCCTGCCTGGCACCAGTACTGGACTCAACTGCCAGATACCAGGAAAGGTAGACACTTCAGGTCCATCCACTTCCACCTCCCCAAACTCAGACCACCACCACACTTCTACCAACTATCTAGACATCAGCTTGCAACAGTCACACAACTCAGACTTGGCCATGGATATTTCAAATCTTATCTGTCTAGATTGGATGAGAATGTTCAAACCAGCTGTACCTGTGATAGACAGACACCAGCACTCCAAACACCAGAACACATTCTTCTGTACTGCAGCAAATATCAACAATCCAGACACCATCTCAGACAAGTTGCTCAAACCTTCTACCTTCCTGATGTGCTTGGATCCAAGGCTGGACTGCTGGCTGTGGGAAAGTTTATAGGAGAATGTGGAGCAGCAACAAGGCAGGAGCATTTGGGGATATGGGAAGGATTAGAGTGCTCTGGCAATGGAAGGAGAGGGGAGGAGGAAGGGGAGAGGGAAGAGGAGGGAGTGCAAGAAGGAGGAGAATGGGAGAGGAGGGAGGAGGAGAGATGGTTAGAATGGAGGGAGGCAGGTGGGGAGGTTGATGGATAGGAGGGAATAGGCAGGAGGCCCAATCAGAAGAAGACAACAGGATTTAGGAGATGGGATCTGGGACCAGTAGTGGGAGGCACTACACTCATATTTTTCTTTTCAGCTTCATAGCCATGGGCTCTACAAGCTTAATGATTTATAATAATAATAATAATAATACATTGAAGGAGCAAAGTCCACGAAAGGAGGTGTGACTAGGTCATAATGGGTGAGGTTCAAAGGGGTTATTATCCTTCGTGTGATTAGCTTCTGCTTTTGGTTTATAACATTGGTTAAGCGAGTGTTGGATTCAGTACCGTACATTTGCATTCACTGAAGTTGTGGCATCCAGGCAGATGCAGGGCTTCAATGTGGGGGGGGTGAGACTGTTGAATTTCTCATCCAATTCATGTAATCTGCTACATACTTTCATTCATGATGTGGAGTGGATGCAGCATGGATCAGGATTCTACGACTGAGGTAAGCACTATAGTTCTATTTTGCATGCAGAGCACTGTTTTAGGGTGGCGGTTGGAGTCGTATTTTCATTGTCCTACGCAAGAGATTAGCTATGTACTGTCGTAATCGTAGGTAGCAGCAAAGTTTGCAATGAAACTTACCACATTGAGATTGATGGGTTCTAATAGGGTGGATACCAGAGAATCCGCCGATTCCAGCTCTTATCCCTCTTCCTTGAGCCACCTCCTATTTTTATCCTCCTCTTCCTGATCACTTGCCACCACTGATATAGTACCTACAATATCACTCAGAATCAACTTTGGTCCCAGAACTTGTGGTCGAAAATGCATGTCTTCCATTGACAGTTTTGGGGATTGGAGCATGAATGTTTCTATGAGTTGGCTTAAGGATTATGATGTACAGGAGATCTTTGCTATTATTGACAATGATCCACATATGAATGTCATCATCTGTCCAAGGAAAGATAAGCTCTTTAAGCAGAAATGGCATCAATGGTACCCAATACAGTGACCATATGCCTGCAGCCATCAACCCAATGAGGTATTAGGGGTACCTCAATCTGCTCCTCCACATCCCGCTCCTTGACTATACTGAGTGCGGGTTTTATTCATCATGATTACAAGACTTACCAGGCGAATCCCTGGTCAGAGTCTGCAGAACACCAGTGGCAGTGAAGGAACAAATAGCTCTGTGGGGCACTACTTTGGTGAATGATATGGATCCAGAGAGCCCATAGACAGTACAGACAGGCAAGATCACGTTGAGCCACTAATAAAGTACATTAGCAGAAGTCTTGGGGAACAGTGATGGACATAAACCTACACAGATGTCACTCAACCCTAGCCAAAGTGGCCTGCTATTATTATTATTATTATTATTATAATTCATTACGCTTATGGAGCCAGAGGCTATGAAGCGGCAACTAACATACAAAATGGCGCGCCACCCGCGCCTGGTCCCTGATATCCGTCTCCTAAATGTTAGTAGCAACTTTTGATTGGACCCCCTGTCATAACGCTAACGACCCCTTTTACAAATAAAATCCTCCCACCCGCCTTAAGCCTAACAAATAAAACAAAGGAAATACAAGTAAGAGGAAACCTAATTAGCCTTTGTCCGCCTCTCAGCAGCCACTTGGTTTGCCGCCAGGTATGTTGCACACTCCTTGGAGGTTGCCATGTGGGGTTCGCCGCAGTTCTTGCATTTGATGATGGTATGGAGACATGGTTTGCCTTTGGTGGGACAATCTGATCTGCCACATGTGTGGAGGTAGGTAGGGTGCTCCAAGGTGCAAATAGCACAGTAGGTAGTACCGGTACACTGGGTAGGGTGGTGTCCAAAGGCAAGGCATCTGGAACACTGGGTGTCAGGGCCAAAGGAAAGGTAGCGTTGAACCTTAAACCTCTTGCCAAAGAGAGAGAGGCCTCTATTGAGGGCTTTATCGGTGTTGTTCTTACCAGCAACAGTGATAACCATTGTGGAAGCCGCTTTGCCGGTACGTTGGGATTCAGTGGTGAGCCAGCTGGGGGGGCGGGGAAGGTGAATGCCAGTGTTGAACTCCTCAATCTCTGACTTGACAGTGTTGAATCCCTCAGGAGTGGAGGGAACAGTGGTGGGGATGCCGTGTATGATGACCTTATGCCAGACTTCATCCTGTCTGAGGCCAGTGGCGGCAGGTATGGTGGATCTTGCTGTTTCCTCAATTGCTGTTCTGTGTTGTTCGAGGACTTGGGCAGCCGTGATGGTGTCCTTGGTGAGGAGGAGGACATGGTGGTTGGGGGTGAACTCAATGGTTGCAATAAGAGGCTTCTTAATTGCAGTGTTGAAAGCGTTCCTTATGGTGAGGGTATTGATGTCGTCAGGGAGTGCTGTGCCATCTCTCTCAATGACAATCGTACGGTCGCGTTTGGTCAAAACTGGAGAAGTGGCAGTTTTGTTTGGTGAGTGTGCTGGGGGCTTGCGAGGGAGGGTTCTGGCCGCTTTCTGGGCCCAGGTTTGCTGTGGTGGCTGGGTGGGAGGGGGTTGGGTGTTCGCGAAGGTGGTGTTGCTATGATGTGGTTGAGCAACAAGGTGCGCGACTTGAGAGGTAAGGGCTGCCACTTTGGCTTGGAGGTCTTTGGTGTCTGTAATGTGTCGTTCCTGCACTACTAGCATGTGTGCTTCCATGGCTTTGAGGGTATCTTTGAGTTCGCAGTAGCAGGTCTTCATGGTTTGTAGTTCCTCTTGTAGATAGGTGACGTGTTCATTGACTGCCTTTTCCCAGGCATCTTCTGAATCTGGTGGGGGTGCGACTGTCTGGACAGGGGAAGGGGTATCCTCTTCCATCTGTGTTTCCTCAGGCGAGGTGGGGAGGATTGATGTTCCTCTGGTCTGGTGGGATTCTGGTAGGTGAAAGGGGCTGGCAAGAGGGTTCTTACCACCCCTACCCTTGCCCAAGGGTCTGCGCGACATCAAGGGGGTTGTATGAGGGACTCAGTTGATAGGGGTGATGGAATAACAAATAAAGTGGGATGATTTGTCTGTAAAAGTGGGGAAGAAGGATGGGTGAAGCGGTGATAATTGGTGGTTGACCAATGAGGTGAGGGCTCGGCGAAAAATTTGGTGTGGTTTTTTCTTTCGCTGTGGTTGTAACGGCAACGGAGTCTTCAAAGTGGCCTGCTGTTTGAGTTATAGCTCGACTAGCATCAGAAGTTTCTTGACTGTGTCATTATTATTATTATTATATCTCATTACGCTTATGGAGCCTATGGCTATGAAGCGTCAACTACCTTACAGGAAACCATCCCCGTCAACTACACCCGTCTCCTAAATAATGTTTGCAGTTTTTGAGTGGGCCAACGGCCATCCGCCATAATGAATAATAGGAAATCCTGTACCTTGCCAACCACCTAACTCATAAATAACAAAGGAAAGTACATGTAAAAAGAAACCTAAGTGCCCTTGGTCCGCCTCTCAGCAGCCACCTGGTTTGCCATCATGTATGCTGCACACTCCTTGGAGGTTGCTAGGTGTGGTTCGCCGCAGTTCTTGCATTTGATGATGGTATGGAGGCAGGGCTTGCCTTTGGTGGGGCAATCTGATCTGCCGCAAGTGTGGAGGTAGGTAGGGTACTCCAGGGTGCAGAAAGCACAGTAGGTAGTACCGGTACACTGGGTAGGGTGGTGTCCAAAGGCAAGGCATCTGGAACACTGGGTGTCGGGGCCAAAGGATAGGTAGCGTTGCACCTTAAACCTCTTGCCAAATAGAGAGAGGCCTCTATTGAGGGCTTTGTCTTTGTTGCCCTTGCCAGCAATAGTGATAACCATTGTGGATGCTGTTTTGCTGGTACGTTGGGCGTCAGTGGTAAGCCACCTGGGGGGGGGGGGAAGGTGGAAGCCAGTGTTGAATTCCTCAATTTCTGCTTTCACTGTGTTGAATCCTTCAGGAGTGGAGGGGACTGAGGTGGGGATGCTGTGGATGATAATTTTGTGCCAGACTTCATCCTGTCTGAGGCCAGTGGCGGCAGGTATAGTGGTTCTTGCTGTTTCCTCAATTGCTGCTGTGTGTTGTTTGAGGACTTGGGCAGCCATGATGGTGTCCTTGGTAAGGTGGAGGACATGGTGGTTTGGGGTGAACTCAATGGTTGCAATAAGAGGCTTCTTGATTGCAGTGTTGAAAGCGTTCCTGATGGTAAGGGTGTTGATGTCATCTGGGAGTGCTGTGCCATCTCTCTCAATGACAATCGTACCGTCGTGTTTTGTCAAAACTGCTGGTGAGGCAGTCTTGCTTGGTGAGGATGCTGGGGGCTTGCTGGGGAGGTTTGTGGCCGCTTTCTGGGCCCAGGTTTGCTGTGGTTGTTGGGTAAGGGGGGGTGGTGTGTTCGCGAAGATGGTATTGCTGTGTTGTGGTTGGGCAACAAGGTGCGCGACTTGGGAGGTGAGGGCTGCCACTTTGGCTTTGAGCTGGCCATGAGGACGCCCGGTAAGTGAAAATCTTCCAATGTACGCACCTATTTGACATAGTAAAACTAACTCACTTGATTCAATGAGGGGGTGCTATGGCCAAATGGCCTACGCCAACTGTGGGTGTGGGTTCCCGGACCCTCACACCAACACTGCTCCCTATAGAGCGTGGCGTGAGTCTGTCCGGGGCTATATGATGAGGTGCTCCTGGAACCTCCGCTAGCTGACCGACTGTCAATGCAAGTCGGTCTCTATGTTTACCAGCTACCTTCCCCACGTCGAAGGCTGGATTAAGCTTGCACAAAACAAGCACTGGACCGACAACGTTGGGGAAGTCCAACGTCATCTGATGATCTTGGTCCGGAACAGGGCCAAGAAACTTCAGACGATGAACGAGCGTCTGTTCAAGGAGCGGGCGCTGGTGGAGCTGTAGGAGGGAACTCTGTATAAGTATCACTGTTCATCTTTTCTCCGTTAGTCCTAAACTAACAATTGTTATTAGCGCCCAAACATGCTTGGTGCTCCCCATATTACCCAAGGGCAATACTGGTCCACATCGTTCGCCGAACGAGTATGCTGGTAGACGGCTACCAGTTCCTTGGCTACACTTAATGTTCTAAAGACTCTGACTGGGGAATCGCCAGGAGGGTCATGGAATCACTGAGCCTCAAAGATGTGGTCGGGGTTGGCAGGAGGCAACGTGTAGAGGAGGAAATCAGGTGCTCCGGATTTCTCCTTAGAGCCACTGGTCAGGGCGCACGTGGACTTAACAATGCACCCACCAAGCCTCTGCCACTCAGGGATCTCCTCTTTTTAAATTAAGATCAAGACGTCAAGGGGTGCATGCTTACCAAGGACGGCAAGGACCCCCTTGACTTTATGGTCTAGGAGCCACGCCCGACTGACGGGGAGGAGGGAGACCAGACTCCAGTGCCCCCCAACGCCACATACCCTTTTTCGACCACGAGGTCTGGGATCGCTGTTAGTTCGGTGGAGATATCCGCGGAGGGGCAGAGGAGGAGGAGGAGAAAGAGGAGGAGGAGTGGGAGGAGAGGGAGGAGAGGGAGGAGGTGGAGGAGGAGGAAGGGGAAGACTCTTCGCCCTCGTCAGCCAAAGAGTCAGAAGTTCCTGCGACATTTGTTGGCGCGGAAGCAATTGTTATGGACGACGTAAGTTCCTTTGCTCATCAAGATTTTTGATAACTGGGTAACTAATCACATAAACAGGAAGAGGAACCAGATACCCCAGGCCCCTCTCGACCATGCCGCCCCGCTCGCCCCGCCCATCTTACTACCCGTCACAATCGCAACCAAGTAAGTTACCCAAAATTCCTGTATTCAAGAAAACAACACTAATAATAGCAGATGTAGGACAACAAACTGAATGCGCCTGGCCCCGCAAGATCTCGCTGCTTAGCTTGTCCTACCTGCCCCACCACTCTTCGTGAGGTTGACAAGGTAAGTTCCCCAGAATTCAACTTATCAATAAAACTCCATCGCTAATAGCAGATATAGAAAGACGAACCAGAGACATCTGGCCTCCCGAGACCCCGCTGCCAAGCGTGCCCCACCCGCCTTACCCGTCTTGACATTTATGAGGTAGGTGTTCCAAAAATCAAATTCTCAAGAAAGCACCAACACTAATAGTAGATATTGGATAATGAACCGGATGCATCTGGTCACTCGAGACCCCACTTCCTACATCACCCCTCCCATCCCCCCACCTGTCCCGATGTCGAGGAGGTAGGTTCCCCGAAATTCAAGTTATGGAGAAAACTCCATAGCTAGTAGCCGATATTGGACAATGAACCAGATGTACCAGGTCCTTCGAGACCCCGCCGCCCTCCCCATCAGACTACCAGTTCAGACCCAAACCCTGCCAACCTGTCTTAGCTTTAGAAGGCACTGAGTCTCGTGAACCTGATCCAACAATACCCTTGGATCACTGACTACCTTACCCTGACTGCAGGCCAACCTGGAAACCCCCATGGACACGATATGGTCTACAATACCCCACCAGTCGACTCCCTCAAGAGTTGTGACCAGTGTCCCAAAACACCGGCCACACAACATCCTTCTACAGTGAGTTTCCAACCTGCCCCCACATCCCCTGTGTCTGCCACCCTTCGTCCATCTTCTGCAACCTCCCCGCCAGCAATTGTTCTGCCGGCTCCCACAAGTCTTGTGTCTGCAACGATTCGTCCATCTTCCACGACCACCCTGCCAGCAATTGTCCCGCCCACTCCCACAACTCTTGTGTCGGCAATGGTTAGTCCAGCTCCCGCAACTCACACACCTGCGATTGTCCCTTTGGCTCCGACAGCAGCTCCGTCTGCAACTACTCCGGCTGATCGCGTGACTCCCACAACTCATGCTTCGGTGACAACAGCGTCTCCCGGTTCCTCCACCAGTATCTCGCAAAATACTGAAAGCATTAGCCGGGCTCTACCGTAGCAGCAGGTGCGTGACTAATAAAACCTGTCTTCACTTTTTTTCTGTTGTTTTGAAGTCTTCCCTTTCCTTTTGCTATTTATCAGATTTTCCCCTTTTTTAACGGCGTTTAGATGTTTATCCCTTTGCATTTGCTATGCAAATCATGTTTGTTCCCTTTGTTTTGCTAGCGTTTGAATGTCTTTCTGTTACTTTTACTTTGAAATTCAAAATTGTTCGTCATCTAGTTTTGCTGGATCCCCCTACTAGTACTACGCTATTTCTCTCCTTTGAAATCATTTTTTTTGTCTTCTTTTTTGTTTGGGATCCGCATTGTTTCTTGTTGCAATTTCCAGAATGTTAGCCAGTACATAATACTGGTAGTAATGTTACCATTAGACACCCTTACGATGTACTGCTACAGTAGCTTTTTCAACCTCTCATGCCTTGTCTGATAGTAGTAATAGCCTTTGTCCCCCTTGCATTAGCATCGAGTAGTAGCACTTATCGAACCTGCCTCTCATATTGCTAGTCTCTAAATGGCCCAGTGCGGGCTGGATGACAATGCAAATGGACAGCTCCACTCAAATTATTACACTTATTTAACGCGCGGAGATGAGGTTAACTACTGTTATACGTTGTTCGGCGTAGCGAGTGGCTTGCCATCAATATTTGTCACTAACGAGTACTGTTTGTATCTATATTTTACTACGACATCTAATTTAGAGACAACTGGGTATAGTCTAGCGCAAAATTCACACCAGGATCCCAGTGCCTTAAACACCCAATGCTAGAGAAAGTAAATCTACCTGTAAATTCAAGTCATGTACTTGAAGATACTACCTTAACATGAAAACCGGACCTTGTTTATACAAAGACATGGCTACAGCTATGAGTCCTTCATTATCGTTAATTCTTAAACGCTCAAACCTTCTCTCATGCCAAATTTAAGAATATTCATTTTGCGAACGTGGTGTAGAAAACTGAGCGGGCATCGTGGTGCAAGAAAACCATTTGATCCAGTCCCGAGTGATAGTTTGTGATTCCACTGACACAAACGCCGGCCACACTAGTATGTCTTACTGTATAAGATCT
The DNA here is from genome assembly GCA_006112555.1 of Tuber indicum. Taxonomy (NCBI): domain Eukaryota; kingdom Fungi; phylum Ascomycota; class Pezizomycetes; order Pezizales; family Tuberaceae; genus Tuber; species Tuber indicum. The sequence goes on along the minus strand of VBSK01000027.1, from coordinate 214,052 downwards.
CACGCGTCGTATTTAACACCATAAGATCAAACAAACACTTCATTCACAACAGACTCAACCTTCACACTACTTACCTGCGTCTGGAATCCTTACTTACTTGACATTTTCTGACCTGTTACAGGATGCACAAGCAACATCAAACAAATACACAGAGTCAGCCAACCCCAGAGTAGGCATTTCAAATGGAGGTAAATGCGCCATCAGATAAGACACCGTGGAATCAGAGAAATCGACCTCCGCAACACACCAATACCAGCCCGTCAGTTCCCAGAGGACACGTTCGAACACTGAGCCCCTAAGCCTTAATCCATCTCCCCTAACAATATTAGGCACACAGCTTGGAAGACCACCAAAGCATGCATGGATGAGTGCAACACAGACAACGGCATATAATACACATGTGACAGAACCGGAAGGCCAAGAAGATACAGAACCAGACCGTCTAAGTGATGATGATGGTACCAGTGGCGAGTACCAAAACTCACGTGGAACCCAGGAGGGAGAATCAGACACAGAACCCAACCTCATTCAGATTGATACTGCAGATATCAATTCATTGCGATGGCCTGGTATGTTCCAAGCTACCAGCCGACCACGATATTATCGCTCCACAGTCCAGATTTCCACCATTCCCAGAGTACAGCTGACTAATCCCTCACAGCGGACACCTGCCACGCGTCCTCAAATAATTCGGGGCAGGGCGTATTGTTCCCCAACATTCTTGTCATCGAGGATACCAAGGTTTTCATCACCACATGGCAGCGGAGGTGCTCTTCCGTCTGGTATCAGGAATTCTAGTCCATCCAGTGATACAAGCATAGAGTCAGGTGACGGCTGGATTGGAGCTAATCCTCGACAGAATCGAGTAACTGGCATAGACCTGGCTATATTTGAGATCGTGAAGTCACTCATACTACAATATGCTCCCTTTGAAGATCCACTCCTGAACCCGGTTTCTTTGACAGCCTCGGTTCTGAAGGTCTGGGCTGCCACTCTCGAGAGGAGTGTAGATAGTGTTAGGTGGAAGCCCACTCTAAATATTTGTCGAGAAGACTTAGGCCTGAATCTTTCGTAATAGACGGAGATTTGTCTAGGAAGGCTTGGTGTCATTCTTTTCGTTTATAACTACTAAGGACTCGCTTAATCGATAGAGGAAATATTGTTATAAAGATTCGTAGGTAAAACAATGTTATATTATTAAGGTCTCTTCTCCGTTGCTTGTCTTATCTATAATCTTGGGAGGCACTTTGATATTTATATCCCGCGTCTGAGTGTTCGCAGACTTCTTCTAATCCTCCTATAACAAGTACGTTCCCCAAAATCGTACGCTACGTCTCATAGTCTTAACAAGTGAGAACACTGTTTGACCCTGAATTCTTGCACACCATCTTCGTACTCATAAATTCTTTTCCGTCTTATCGTGCTATGCGTTATTATCCTCGAACGACCGGTCTTCAATTTATAGAGCCGAATAGACTTCTGTCTGAAACTGTAGTCGTCTTGACTATCATTCCAATAGTCTCTTCTGATTTCACGTAGTGGCCAGCGTATGTGTCGGGCACCTATGCATGATGCAGGCTTCATAGATGGTGCACCAACACACATATGTCTACCGCCTATTAGGTCTTCTGAGTCTGAGCAGCTTCCCCGAGGTCCGCCTCGCCTCAAAGAGAATCACCTCTCAAGGGATCCCGTTTCCAGGACACACCAACATACAGCGGCCTTCAGATAGGTATTGGTGTCATATCTATCCCCTATGGCCTCTGGGGCACCTTAGGAGTAGTTGCGGATTTTCGAACCGAAAACGTCCCGTTACTTTCGGCCCGTAGTTAGGATGCCTAACTTTGAAGCCATATAACTCAATGCACCTGCAACGGACTTCCTCCGTTCCACTTCCCAGAGGTACCCAGAGGTGCCCACCTATAGCACCTGCAAACAGCCTCCGGCTGGATGGACGTCAGCGACATATACGGTGTTATGAAGCGGGCTTCATAGAGATGAGATTATAGTCATGGGACGCAACTCTTCGATATCTCGCTAAGGACGTGCGGGCCCCCGAGCGGGGCCGGAGGAGGGTGTTAGGCTTCGATTAATGAGGATCTGTGCCCAGTTACCCTACCGAGAGGTCTGTGCATTTTCTTTATGCCTAACAGATAGTAAACACACTGGACCTTTAGAGCAGTGCAAAAAGTTTGAAAGTAATCTCAGTTGCGCTTGACGCGACACGATGCGGTATATGGTACTAATGTGGATATATAAGACAAAAGTATTACATGGTACGCTCACAGTTCATATACCATATAAAGAACAACATCGTAAAGTTATACGAACTGCAAGACAATCCGAGTATGAATGCGTGAAGGGTGGATTATCTGCCCAAACTCGACAGGTTCATGTGTGACCGGAGAGGGCACGAGGTTTGTTGGACAAGCCCAGCTACTCCAGAGTGACCACTGACTATCGTGATGTAGCATGATTCAGAATCTGACAAAGCAATTCGTTGCACCGCAGATTCTAGATGCGATCTATGGTAAATACTTCACCGTCAAGAAGATGCGCAGTATTGTCAACCCTAACTTTTTGGGGCGGATTAACAGGACTATGATCTGCTCGACCTGCGCCATAATCTATCACACACTACGCGCATGGAAAAGAGGAATATATCAGGAGCCAACAGACTTCAAGCCAGAGGTGGCTAGAGGTAAGAATCTGCTAATCTTCTAATATTTGACGCGACCAAGCTGCTAACTGGTCACTCAATGCACAAGACCTTTTCACACAGCAGAAGAAGACATGGGCCAACTGCCTACCATGTATTCAGGAAAAGATTCTAAGAAGTATATGCGGGGCAATATAGAATAGGGTTAAGCAGGTACACGGGACGCAACAAGAGCGGCGCGAAGGATATGATGACGATTGGGAGGCACGGAGCGTAGAGCTCCAGGGTCGGATCACCCACCCTCGGCCATCAGAGCCTGTACGCTAACGAATGAAGGTGAGTAACTCGGGCTTGCAGCAAGGATGAGAATGCAGGAATGATTCTCAGGAAACGGACATCTTCATTGATTGCAGCCTGATGTCAATTGTGCGGGCTCTGGCGGTTCTTGAATCAGAACCTCTTACTTAGGATGATACATGCGAGCAGACCGTTAGACCTATATCGCCCTGCGTCGTGAGTCCTTCTTTATGTCGTTGTCTGTCACTAAGCCTGGAGGAACCTCAGGATGGTACCACATCACCGGCTGAGATTTGTGATTGTCAGCCTGACGTTAACGAGTAGGAGGGTAATGGGATCTCGGGTGCAGGAAGTTGGGCAGGAAATAGAGTGGTGACAAGCAGCATGTAAATATAAGCATTACAGCTAGCAATAGATTTCATGAATTGTGATATGAACACGATACACGTAGGAGTACAACAATAATGAATCAAAGGCAGCTATCAGGAAGATATCTGGGTAGCCTCTAAAGAGGAAGCATCATCTAGGAACGGAATTGGGAATATTTTGTCCTACGTCTGATCAGATCTGGCGTATCTGCAGACGTTAGATGGAGCCCGCTGAACGAGAGGACTACATGAAAGTAAAATCTGGAGACAAGAGCAATACGAAGCGAGGATCATGATGCCGGGAATGTTTGGCAGAGAGAATCAGGACAAACAGGTGGACGCCATGGAACGCCAAAATGGAGGCTTTTAGCATCGGAGAATCATGATGCCGCAGAGCAGGAGCTGAGGTTATATGGACATGAGCAAGCAAAGAAGGGATGTCCAGGCGCAGCTCGCAAACTAGATACTTAGTTGATATGGGGTGGGGAGCAAGAGGGTATCCTCAGGGTGGAACTGTAGCTAAGGAGGTCAGTGGTGTGAACACAACAGCCATGGATCATTCATTCACAGCACACAGGGGACGTAAGGGTCAATGCCAGGGAGTCGTGGGGATGCCAGGTATCATATAAGGTAAAGTAGGATGCAACGTCTAACCGACGTCACGTCCTGATTAATAATTAGCATTTTGAGTATCCCGTGCATCAGACGCATGGAACGTACGGGACGCAGGTAATCGTTTTTGCAGTAGTAAACGTCATTAGGAGGAAACTTGGAAGAACAAACAAGCCCAAGGGCAACATGGGCACAACATTGTGAATCGTTTTCAGGAGTCAGATGGCATCAGGACTTGGTCATAATCTTATGTAGTAGCATCCAATGGGGGAATAGGAGCATGCAGATAGTATTAGGATGCATTACCAATTGAATGAAAACGTAGGGCGCAGGCAGTAAGAGAGGGAAAGCGTCTGGGCATAGGCAGCAGAAAGGAGCTCAATAGGACAGGAAATGTAATGAACAAGGCTACTGGACGTCGATGGTGCAGATCCAATGTCAGGTCAGACAGTACCTAGGTCAGATGACACATACAATCAAAAGGTGTTCAGGCGATACATGAAGGTAACAGCAAAAGCTTTGATGTCGCGAGAGCACCAGCATGATTTACCAGACTTAGGTGGGGTTCAAGTGGAGTTCGCCAGACGCTATCAGGGCACTGGGAAGGCAAGGGTTTTGTGTCAGGACAGAGTTTGGATGAGGGATACTAAATGATGCAAGTCAGGACGTGACGTCAATCCAATGTCATGTCCTGATTCGCGATTTGCATTCCAATCGTCCCGTGCGCCAGTTGCAACTGTTGCCCAGGTCGTTAGCATAAATTTTTCGCTGATGTTGATGATGTCTAGAAATCTTTACCACCATACTTGGAGTTCTTTGTACCCAAAAAAGGCTACCGTGAGGTTATGCAGTGGCAAGGAAAGTAGATGAGAAACTTAGAACGTTGTCTTTTTGCAGTTCTCGCGGTAGCATTGAGAATTCCGGATAGTACAGAACAGCAACCATTCAAAATTTAACTCTCACGTGTTGGGTCATCACTGGATTTCACTCTGATGGCTCCATACCGAAACTATACGCCTTTGACGCTGGATTATATGGATCAATATCTTAATCGATTTTACTCAACCAAAGATATCTTCTTGGAGTTTAGAACTTTGAAATAAATACAGCCAAAGATTCGGAACCAGCATACCGAGCGAAAGTAGCACTGGACTGTTACTGATCAGAACCTCCCTGCCTTAGAGGGACGCTATATAGCACAGCGATATTGAGATGAAGACGACAACGAATGTACAGAATTGATCAATGCTAAATCCCATTTCAACTTTATCGAGATGCATCTACTTGGTCACTTCTCCAATCATGTCTACCAGTTTGGTAACATCATGCAGTACTCTACAGAGTTTTGTGAGCTGGCTCATAAGGAACAATTAAAAGACGGATGGCGATATTCCAATAAAAATAATACAGTGCAGCAGATTCTCAATAACTATGGCAGACATGCCTCAATCCGCGTGACACAATTAAATCTGAATTTACTGCCACATGGCGGAGTTGATATCTCGGCAGATATCACTGATCTTATGGGCAAGAAGGGTAATGAATGTCAGTCACTCTCATATTGTAGGGCTCGGTAGAGACGTTGTTCTAGCACTACGGACCTTGGAGATCTTTACAAGGGCTTGGGTATTTTAAACGAGACTATACGCCTCAAATTGCTCCGTTATAGTCAGTAGTGCTTACTTGTCGATTGTCCTCTTCCTGAAGGCCTGCAAATACTACGACTCCTTCCTGTGGAACAATTAACACATCTTGAAATTCCACTTTTCATATTCTAGGAAACTGATATTTACAACTTCCACTGCGCATAATGCACGGGCACAGAGCACTTCAGAAACAAAGTTAGTCACAATGATTGGATATGGGCATAGGCTGGAAAAGAACAAATGTATGGCGAACTGTGGGGACGTCTTCCTGAGAAACTCTATGCACTCTTCAAACTCCACAACTCCACAACTCCCAGCACCAAGACAGAGTCTACCAACAGGCATCTGTGCAGATGTTAAACGTACTTAACTCGAGATGCCCTTCAGAGTTACATGGTTATGGCACGGTGCAACTGCCAGTGACCTGCAGGTTTACATTAGTGAACCCAGGCACCATTTTGAGCCTGGCCCACTTGATCTCTGAGACAGACCGGAGATAGCTCGTCAACAGTCAGATCAATTTACTGACGTTCAATGAAATATATTTACAAATCTTTTCTAACAAATGACGACAGCTTTACGATCTCTTATTGCCATTGGTCAGGATGTCCCGTAGAGGTTTTCTCATCTCCGCAGAAAAAATAACAGAATTGGAGATTTGGTCTAAGATTATTTCCACGCTGGCGTGCGATAGTGTTAGAGCAAATCTCCTGGCTATACTGGCTCAAGGGGAACATTAGAACAGACTCGGACTGAGATAATACTTTACATGGAGGCTTCGTATTACTAGTATATAAATTATTGTATTGTGAACTGAATGTAGAATTAACGAGAATAATAATTAATAGCACATAGGATAACAGATTTCTTATGATAATTAGGCATCTTGAGATTTTGATATTAAGATCATAAATGGGGACACTGAGGCGATGGGACAGCTGGATGGGAATTAGCGGGACTCACGGGACTGGAGACAAGACTCTGCCAGTGCTTAGACACTCATCAGACCAGACGTAGTTGAAATGCATGACAGGTTTGGATGAAAGGCAATGTGGCTGCATAGTGACAAAAGAACAACTCGCAGACATCAGGACACATGCGAGTGGAGCGGGAGAAATACTAGGCTTGTCCTAGGAGGAAAAGTGGTTAGTGAGTACACAAGATGTAGTCTTGACTATCAGAGCATAGTTCTGATGAACGAGATGCAATGATGCCAGGAATTGAGGTGCCCAGACCATGTCCACAAATTTGGCGACGTGGGCAAAGCGCCCAGACGTAGTGATGGCATAGCCAGGGAGGTTGAGTACCCAGAGTGTGAAATTGGTGCAACATACGTGGAATGTGATTCAGACGCCAGGGCTATAGGAATTGACACGCAGGATGCAAGGGAAGCGAGCATCGCAACACCAGACACATGGGACGTTGGTCTGATAGCAAGGCAACTCCAGACGCATAGGATACAGGTTGCGTAGCCGACGGACAGGATGCGTCTGAACACGTTGCTCAGACGTCAGAGGCGGGATAATATTTTGCTGATGAACAGGGGCAATAAACAATGGACATGATGTATCTGGAAACTATGCCTGGGCTATAGATATGGGATAATCTTTTGCTAATATACTCCATAGTCTCCTCCTAGAATATATCCAAAAAAAGACCTTCACTTGGACAGACAGCAATGATATATATATCCTACTATGATGTGGAATTCTTTAAAGTACCATTATTATTATGGACACCCTTCTTTAATATCTCACTATAGATGTGCAAGCCTTATAATGGGACTGGAGGAGGGGTTTGACACATTCAATTAATATGAGTTTGTGTACAATTAAACTAGCAAGAAGTCTGAACTTCTATATGCCTAACCGTGATAATAGTAAAAACAACTAATAGCATATATAATGTACTTAAGTAACTGCAAGTCCCCTTCTACTTTGACAATGAACTTCATCTTCAGATTAAGGAACTTAATGAGTAGAGCCACAGACCGAATAATCTTCGCTATTACTGTTTTTTCCTTTTTTTTTTCCTTTCTTCAACTCTACTGTTGTAATATTGAGACTTTCATCTTCAAGTTTATTTCCTCCAATTTCACTGCCATTGTACTCTAAGTATCCACCTTCCTACTAGGAGTTGACCTTACTCAAGAGGACATGACTCTTACTTGATTTCCATAATTGTTGTAGTTATAGATTCTATACGGTCATTTGTTTGCTTGCATTGCTTTGTATTATGAAGTAGGGGAGTCGGATTTCTTTTGTTATTGAGATTTTCCGCCATACCCCAATGTGTATGCAATGGATTTTCCTGTCGTTAGTCACAAATAAACTGCGGACTCAACAATAATAATATGATAAACCCTGCCTTCTACCAGATCTGCTAATTTATGGATTTGGAAGTTTGGCCGCTTAGGCACTACCGATCCTTAGGGGTTTCTCCTAGCTTCACCCCTCTCTGTCATAGCTCCGCTAATCCACCATCTCTTGATCCATCAAGTCATCTTTTATGAAATCCTCTGTCTCACCGATGTCCTGCCAGAGATCCAAAGACCAGTAAAACTAGAGTCCTCCTGATTTTCGATCAGGGAAAAAGCTTTTTAGTTATATAGGAACAAATACGTTCGAATACATAAAAGTTCTCTCCAGTTACCAGCGGACAGGGTTTCCGGAACTCCGACATTCCAAGAATTATCCTACATAGAGCCGCCCACCCCCCCAGGGCACATGACCGTACCTACAATGAGTTCACTACGATATATATCAGCCACCCAAAGCGTCTCATGAGCAATGCAGAGTTTGTGACCCATGCTGCCACCATCATATATACATTCTAATAGAGCAACACTCGAGTTAACACCGCTAATTTAAACGGTTTAACTCAGACTTAGGTCTCAACCGGCGGGGGTTAAGGCGATTTGGTCTTCTAGCAGTTTCCCCAATGAAGCCTTTCACTAGCGAAAATGCGAGTGTCCTCGACGTGCTAACTCTTAGTTCACCCCCCTCAGATAAAGTGATCACACGGGGATACTCAACCGATTGAAGAGAAAGAATAGTAATCTTGGGTGCGTGTACCCTAGCGCCGGTTAATCTCCAGATAATCCTGGAAGAGCAGCTTCCCCTACTTTGTCCACGGGCCTAAACGAACTAGATGGTGTTCAATATTCGTAGAAATTGGTCTATAGAGTGCAGCGGGAGGCATGTGTGATACCTGGCACAGATGCCAAAAAGATGATTACCCGAGTGGAGGCTTGCACAACTCAAGGGGGGAACGGGGGGAAGAAAAATTAGTACTCAAAGTATCGAAGTATTCCCCCCAGGAAAAACAAATTCCATACCAGAACCGTTGGCCCGATCCTCGGATTATCATGAAGTCCCTCTCGGTTTGGCGCAGCTCAGGCTTAGCGAGGAATAATTTGGTGGAATTGTTCCTGTCGCCTTGGTAAATCCGACATACGGTATCGCGCTTGCACATTTTGTTAATGGAGATGTGGCCCCGGGTCGCACACCACAACAAATCCTTCTCTGCAACTGTACTGTACTCGTAGAGCGACACGACAAACACGGAATATCGTGCAAGTAGGGCTCGGCTCGGGCCGTGGGGAAAGTGAGCAGTGAATGCGGTGGAGGTGCTTAAATCAAAACTCCGGTGAAAGCTATTCCTTCCGTGCCGACAACCTCACGGCATATTCCTTCCGAGTGATTGCAAATGAAGCAGCACTGGAAGATGTATCCGGAATACCGAACCAACAGGTCGGTACTTGCGACCTTGAAGAAATATCTAACGGCTTACCGGTAGCTTCTAACAGGTAATAAGCGTCATATAATCTACCGGCAAGCCCCGCCATCAAGTTGGCTTTTTCCGGCGGCTCAATTAACGGAATTTCCCGACAGATATTAACTGGAGGCACGGAACCAATTACGTAATTCACGGTCCTTGAAAGCAATAGAGGAGAATCTCACTTAACCTCCCCCGTACGGTACAGGGAGTGGATGTCTTAAGGGGCTTGCTATTGGTAGGGGGCAGGGGGAAAAAAGGATGTGAATGCTTGTCCTGAAATGGCCAAACTTTAAAGCCAGAATCAACCCCTCCTTTTTCGGTCGCAATTTTTGATGCTCAACCCTGCCTGAACTGCACATCAACCTAAAGTTCCCGCCTACCGGGGAGGCTGGCCTGTGGGGGGTCCCTTTGGTGTGACTCTTTAATGCACGCAAGGCTTCAGTGGGAAAAGTTTATCCTTAGGTGGTTGGAAGATAATCTTAACCAGTGTGTGGTTCAGCCCCAAGACTTTGGGCATTGATCTTGGCATGGGGGATTCTGGAGTTACACGCTAAGGCAGCCCTGGTGCTACGTACAGTACCGGTATACAAGTACGAGTGCGGTACATTCACTCACTACTCGAACCGTACCGCTACTCAGGCACCGCTCCTAGGGTGAGAGAGAAGGGCAGGAAGGGTGTAAGAGTTGAAATTCGAGTATCATTGGCCGGCTATCGTGAGTATGATACAAGGTACAAAAATGCAGGAGGAGGTTTTAGAAGCACGGTGCACATTATTCCGCTCTTCATGGGACATGAATGATGGGCCTCAGGGATACAGATAATTTGGCTACTATCCCCCTGCCTGGCCTGTTCAAAACTTTAATACGTCCGGGTCACCTTGGATCATGTTGACAATCGAACGCTACTGCCGGTACCTCTCAGGGCGTGACCACATCAGCGCATCAAAGTTCATTCTCCCCTCACTCGGCCCTGGGCCCAGGCGTGCGGCTGACACACAGAACGTGGCAGCAGAGTTTCCGTCCAAACAAATCTTAACTCTCCCTATAATTAGACACAACTCCCTTTTCCGTCCACCGGTAACTCAGAGGACATCATCATCAGTCCGTTCTTGTTGGTGGTACAAGAGCTTAGATCCCAGAACAAATGCAGATAAATCATTCGCCCTCGACGATCTTAACGGGGAAATATTATTACTCAGGAGGGGCATCGCCGGAGTAAGAGGTGTGCAACTCAGGGGGCGGGGGGGGATATTACTGTGAATCTTAGGATTGATTCTCCCCCGTCCTACGCCTTCCAACCTGAGATACCGGCGATTCAGTTCATTGCTTTTCTATATGGTTTGTCCCTGGTTCCATGGCTCTCTCTACTCGAGCACACGAATGTATTCTGCTGGTATCAGTACTCGTACATCAGCAAGTTATTTGTTGTGAGGGAGGTGGCGGGTAGGGCGCTAAGCACAAGTTGAGTATTTCCGTAGCTAAGCCTTTTTCCCCGGACTCGGTTGAGCGAGCTAAGCTCTGCCTCTCCCGTAGCGAGAAGAAAGTTTGGATACAAGACTCCCGGTCCCCCCCCGCCCTCTGTCACCAACAGCGGTGGATGTTGATTGCACTGCTTCTCCTATCATACTTAATAGGTACTCCTACATGCGTGTTTTTCTTTCTTTTTTTCCCCTTGTTCCCCAGCACAAAAAAATAAAAATAAAATATCATACCCCTTTCCGATACACCCACGAGGAGGAAGAAGTAAACAAAACAACTACCACCCAGTTGATTTAACCAAACAAGGTTTACCCTTAAGCACTGGATACTATAATGGTACAGTGCTCGTACTGTAATAATTACTCGAGTATAACGGTGGTCACGTTCTCCTTTCTTTTTGCCCCTTCCCCACGACCTTCACACGTGAGAGCGAGGTAAAGTTCCCCCCGTCCTCAACTGTCTTTGATAGAAATCACCAACGGTATCGAGTTGAGTTTTCTCGTGCAATACTTTTTTTCTTTCTTTTTTCCATTTCACCTCCCGCTTTGACGATTAAGGGACCACAAGGTACAAATATCCAGGAATATGTTTTCACACTGTTAATTTAGCTTAACCCGTAAAATAATCCTTGTCTTGTGTTTTACGAAAAAGATATTGCTGAGTGCTTGCACCAGGACAAGCAACAGTACCGTACTCCAGTACATTATCGATAATCGTAGAGTGCTCGGGCATCTTTTGCTTAGTTTCAAATTTTCGATATCGGTGAGAAGTCCTGATTGGACCGTACATGGTTTCCGACTCAACTCCATTGGCTAAGCGCTCCTTGCGGCAATGGGCGGTGGGAGTGCTCTATCCCGCTGCACCGGAAAAAGTAGTGATGGATGTTTCAAGGGAAGGGCAGAACGGGAGAACAAGATAAAATGCTTTGGATTAGATCGGCCAAGGGCTGCAGGAATCCTTAATACTGCGCGTGGTAATATGGAATGCATGGGATGGAAAATAATCAGTTATTGTTGACGGCAGAGCACAGCAATCAATCGGCCAAAGAATACTCGAGTATATTAGTAGATTTCGAAAGGTTGCAATAAAGCTCTCTCGGCAGGGGGCGGGGGGGGGTTTGCTGATCCTCCACTTCTTTTTTCAGAGGCCTATGTTTAATTAGCGCTTGGCAAGCCACAGGAATCGAGGATTCACAGTATATCTAATTCTTCTAAGCGAAGCTTTCGGTACGGCCCCCCGGTGAGAGCTAATCGAGAATGGTACGGTACGAGTACATTAGAATACAGGCTATTGCACAATCCAGCTTTAGAGACAAAGCTCGGGGGGAGATTTACGTTCCCTTTTGCAACCTGATGGAAATTCTCAACACCATACCATGACCATAATTCCGGAGGGGGGAGTCATGATAAGGGTATCGGTACGAGTAGTCTATTCAATATCAAGGACCGGGAACGAAAGGAACAAAGGAGAGTGGCGGCAACGCTTATCTGGGAAGAAAAAAAAAAAGGAATAGAAAATCAAGACTGTGGAAGTACTACTACAAGTGCACATTCATATGATACAGTACATCCGGTTGTTCCCAAAAATAAATAACCAGGCACTACGTACAGTACTGTACATGGCGTATCAGAGGATCCCAAGGGAATGTTTCCTTGCTTTTTTGTGCGTGCGTTTCTTTTTTCTTCCTGGCTTGCCTTCTAAGTTACCTGCCTACCCTGCCTACTACCTTGTTTACTGCTGCTGCGGTCTGCCAGCTCAGTCCAGCAGAGACGGAGAAAGGAGGAAAGGAAGGTAGTAAGTATTCTGTCCACTTCGGACTTGGGAAGGAAGAAAAAAGAGGGGAAATCAGAGTTTGTGGACAGGATACTTTTTTAACGAATCTTCGGACCGAAACCCGCGAACCAATCGTTGGGGGAACGAAGGTGCCTGGGGGGGACCTTGGTTTTTACCAAGTAAAGTCTGATCTATTGATTAATAAATTGAGCGTAGAGGATGGTGATGCATTGATGCGCAATAAGCTTGCTACCGTCCAGCAGTAATTCAAAGGAGAAAGAAACACGAGTGCCAGTACGAGCTAGTTAATCATATTCTAACCCCCCCAACACTCTCTACTCGAGTAACGCCGCAGCACACCATCCGTATAACCAATAGCCAACGAAGGCTTGAAATAAGTTGAGTAAAATACATACAAGTAGAATTGAACATTTTATATAAATAAATAAATCCGAAAATTTCGTGCCATGAAGCGCCGTCCGAGAACATCAAAGAGTTGAACAGAGCAATATTGGGGTACCTTTGCCAGTTTCCTTGCTCGTCTGCCATCGTGTACTCAGCACCCACTCCACCGCCACCAAGAAGAGACCCCAAAAAAGAAACAAGGAAAAGGTATTGCCAAAAAAAAAAACCAGAAACTCGCCGCCATTAATTTTGTCAAATAACGTAAGATAATAAATAGGTGAGGGAGTCAATCGATAGAACAATGAGACTAAAGTTAACATGCAAAGGATGTAAATGGGAATAAGCAAAAAGGTATCCCGAGTCTTGAGCACACCCGATATTTTCTGGGGAAAGAAAGTAAATGACTCGCATTTTATCGAACATCACAAAAAGCCACACCCAAACCGGAGAAGACAAGAAAGGGAAATCCAGAAGGAAAGAATCCAGATCCAAAGTGAAGGAGAATTAATACACAACACTCAGTCGAGCACAGAAAAGGGCCTAGCCTCTCCGATTTATCAAGGCACACCCCCATCCCCCCCACCCCTTGCCAAAGAGCTATCACCGAAGCTAAAGTTCCCCATCATTGGCCAGCCATTCGGTGGCTCATTACTTTGCGAAAACGGGCTTCTGCTCGCAATAACCCCGCCCGGACTCTCCGCCGTGGTAACAGTACTTAGAACGATCCCACTGGGAGTGCTCACATTCGCGTTGCTATGCTGGGCGGGAGGATCTGGGCGAATTATGCTGTTATTACAATCCCTGTTTAGAGTGATAAGTGCGCTGGCAGAAGAGTAAGTTTCCGTCGGGTCTAATTCGCCCGCCATGTGGGAGATTGAGTGCGTATATTCGCGCCAAGATTCGTTGCCCGACCACCAATCAATATTTGGATATGATGGAGCAGTGCTCTGGGGAAAAACGGGCGGTTGGGGGTTGTAGATTGGTCCTGTGTGGGTGAGTGACGATTCAAAATTGGTGTCCGGTAGTGAGACAACCACTCCGGGGTCATTGAAGATTGAGGGCCGGTTGTCGTGCGGAGGCGGGTAGAGTGGAGGCTGGAATTGGTCCTGAGGGACTTGAGAAGTCGATGGGATTTTCATTGCCGGAGGTGCTGTTGCCGGAGCGTTGTATTGAGGGGATGTAGTGTAAGGTGGGTAGGATGGGTTTGCACTCCCTCGGGCAGTTGGCACGGCGCGGGGGTTTTGCTCTTTCTTACGGTTAAGAAGCTCCATTGTGCCATGGGTTAGGAGTTGCACTACTTCTCGTAGTCTGTTTGGAGAGCCTATGGAAATGAGTTAGTCAGGGTCTTCGGCCCCAACGGGTAATTGAGGACGTACCCAGGAGACTTCCAACGTCGCCCATTATGTCCATACACAAATCCATGTCGGCCTTGACTTGTATCACCTCGTCGGAAGTAACCGTGTCTCTCTTTTGCCATACGGAAAACAGAATTGTTAGCGTAGCTATAAGCTGAATAGTAGTTCCGGACCAAGTTGTGTCCAAGTAATGGCTCCCTTTGCGCAGCTCGTCTGTTAGGTGGAGAATCTGGCGTGATGAGTCAACGCATATTGTTATGCAGTCACTCGTAAACGAGGGGGATGGCGAAAGGCTCAGTGATGGATGGCGCATGAGGATTCGACATCTATGGCATATTAGCGCGGGATGAAATGGAATCCAGACGTTAAGTCAGACTCACTCATGGTACCAGGAAGCTAAGTGCACTGCCTGAAATCTCTTTTCCATCTTGGGTGCATCGAGAGCTATGACCTATCAGCAAAATAGTAACCACTAGGCAGTCTCGTTGCCCATACCTATGCTCTTTGGTGCTTGGGCCCTCCACGCATCCAGCTTAGCCTCGAGCTCTTGCACAAGAGAGACGTATTTCTCCGTCGAAGGCCGTGCAGGAGTGTACAATGTTCCCAACATCTCGATATAGAGAGTAGTAAACTTGAACATTTCAATAGCGACATCGAATGAACATTCATCAACGCTCTCATCGCGCTTGATGAACCCAGTTTCGGTAATATATTCATCATCAATCCGTTCGGGGTATTCAACGTCGTAATCTACGGCCCGTATGCTCATCGGCCTACCAAGTCTTGCGCTCAGGGATGTTTCCAACGTCAGAGTGGACCAAAAAATTCGTTTTCGCAGTTCTATTTCGATGATATTCTGTGTCGAGCCAGGGTAGACCCATTTCTTGGGTGACCGGTGGAGACCGAGCTCGAAACATAGCGAGATTGCGATTCGGGATAACAGCCAACTTCCACCGGGTTTGGGGAAAGCGCGAAGATGTTGAAGGATTAATCCAATGGCCTGGAGATCTTCAAGGGCGGAATGACTAAGCAAACCATAAAAGAATGAGAGGGCGTAATGGTAGTGGTTGCGTGAACGTTGCATGACCTCAACTGAAGCAGGTGTAGTGTGACCTCGATTCTTCATGCGATCCCGTGTCGCATTCTGGAAATGCACGATGGCAAAAACCATATGAACCATCACAATCTGAGCAGGGCTAGCTTCGTAGGTCTTGTCTGTGTACATTTTATCAAGCTAGAATGGTAATCGATTCAGCGATATCCACAAAACCGGGGCGGGTAATGGAAACGGGGGAGCTCTACCATTGTGATAAAGGTTGGACGGTGAAGGATGGGTAGGTATGGGTGGGATATGAGGAAGAACCAATCCACATATTGAAAAGCTTCATCGCGCGGCGGTAGTTCCATCTTCGGCACATTTGGGTTAACATTGAAGATGGTTGAAAGGCAACTGCTAAATGATTCATCATTCGCATTGGAGGGATGACTCGGTTCACTAGGATCCAGGTCTGACAAGTCAATATCAATCCCAAGAAGAGACAAAGCCGAAGCTTTGATAGAACTAAGATAAGAAGACCCCGAAGAAATCCCCAAATAATGAGTCCCGGTATTCCCGGGGCGAAAGCTCGCTGACCGAATTGATTGGCACAGTGTCTCTGGTGTCTGAGAAGAACAGCAGGATCCGCCCGAGGTGGGAAAATTCCCCTGGCCGGGCCCAGCGAAGCCTTTCCTACTACTCTGATTCCAGGATCCATCAGAGCCAGCCTTGGTGCCACTTATGCCCCAGTCACTGGTGGTTCGCGGAGCGAATCCGTTGGTCCCACTAGCACCATTGCTCCTATTCTCAAATCCCATTCTCGCGAGCGCAGCATCCATCTCCTTATTCTTAGCTTCAAGCGCGGCACATTTTGCCTCGAGACTCTCTACGTAACCACGAGGGATAGCCTTCTGCGAAATACGGTCAGTAGTTCGGCACTCTGTTCGGTTCTGGATACATGGCGAGCAACCTCCTGGCAGGCCGTCACATCGGATTTTGCGAACCTAAACCATTAAGAGCATTAGCGAATTGAATAAGAGGACAGGAGTTACGGGAATAAATGGACGGGAAAGAATTGCACGAGAGACCATGAGGGAGCAAACAAACCTTACACCTATCACAGGCTTGACCAGTTCTTGAAGAAGTCGCCAAACGCTTCTTTACAGTTCGCGTGAATTCATCGGCAGGATAAAAATCACCACTAGTGACCCCACCAAGTGCAGCAGCTGTGGTTGTTGTGGTGGACGAAGATGAGGATTGACGCTTGGGCGGCATGTTCCTTTTACTTTGTCAAGAGATGTCGCGAGGATGGGATGATCACTAAACCACTGCACAGCTCCCTTTCCGATAAAAAATATTTCCCAATTCCAGACTCCTCTATGAACTTGTAAGCACCCGTAGTCCCAAAGAAACTAGTGAATATTTTGTTCACTTGAGATGATCTCGATCTTTCTCTTACTTTCTTTTTTTTTTGGTTTTCAGGTTGTTGAGCTGGTTTATTTTATATTCGAGAAGGGTCGCAGTAGAGTACCAGTCACCCGGTATTTAGCGTAATGTGATAGGCCAGATGTGGGTTGGTTAGTGGTGCCGAGACTGGGGTTTTTTGAGTAAAGCGAGCGAACTTAGGTAAACTGTAAGAAATTCCTCGTGGGCTACAAGAACAACCAGGATGGCATCTCTCTGCCCGGAGAAATGCCACCAGAGGAAAAGGTAGTGGGTGAGGGTGGGGTGGAGTGGAGAAAACGAGGCCACAGCTGGTGGTGTCTTTGAGTGGGAGAGACTTGAACAGAGACTCGGACAGGTGGTGGAACGAAAGCGAAGGAGAAACGAATGGATGGGCTGGCTGACTGGCGGAGGCGGCGAGTGGGGGGAGAGGGAAGGGAGAAGAGGGGGTGGATGAAAAAGAAAGATGGATAGGATGTGGTGTAGGGTTATGTGGGTTAGGCGAAAAAGGGACAAGATGGAGATCTTGTGTGGAAAAGAAAGAAGAAAAATCAATCAGAATCAAAGAAGAGAATTCGAGACTTCAAGCAGAGGAGGAAGAGGAAGGGAAAAGCTTGAGAAGACGTCAAAAGGATGCTTCAAGATACCTGCAGGCGGGCGGAGGCGAAAGGATCCAATACGGCTTTTTCCGTCATCCAAGAGCTGGGGAAGGGGGGCGGCAGCTAATTCTACCCCCTTGTTGGGGAGTGGAAGGGCCTGCGGTTTGGGCCAGGAGAATACGGTATAGAGGGTATCAGCACGTGTGGTTTAGTGCAGTTATTATGATCCTCATTGTGTGATATGACCTCCCGAATTAATCAATTCCTGAATTCGCATAAGTCAGAGGAGAGATGAGGAGGGAAATAGAAAGATAGTTGGAAGGAAGGGGAAAAATGAGCCATCATAGATTGCCCTATCATACTCCCTCATTGGGGTTTAAAATCATTGGGGTTTAAAAATAAGAAAATGAAAACCCTTTTTCTGTGGACTCTCACTTAACTCACGCCTTTCTCTCACCTACCGCGAGCGAGTCTTATCTACAGTACCTACTGGTACAAGTATGATACCATGCTCATTCTCTCCCATTCAACCCTGGTCAGCTCATGGTTCAAGCTCGTGGCTGACTTCGCAAGGGACGAAAGAAATCGCCAAGGCATTTGTACTGTATGGCAAAGGTTACCACGCCCGCGGGGGGCTGGGATGGTAGGAATAAGAAAATAAAGGGAAAAAAGGAAATGAGAATCCAAGGAGACTGCGAATAAAAGAAAAAATAATAAAAAACAAAATAACGCAGGTCCTGTAGAAATAAGGGAGAGAGGGGGAAAAAGTAAAAAAATGGGAGAGCTTGGGAGAGAAGGATAAAGGAGAAGGGAGTGGAGGAGGGGGAGTAAGAGGAAAATGGGAAAGAACACTTCCTTCGGTCAGTGCTCTAGTCTCCTCTGTTTGCGTCTAAGTGGATCAATCTCAAAGTTTCCGTCACCAGTTTCCCATGTTGGTTTAACAACGGTTTTGAGTGATTGCGTCGGAGGGAGAGGCATGGTTGGTCAAAAAGACAGCAACAGGGTCTCAGGGGAGAAATGCCAAAGTACCGTACTACCGTAGTCCACTAAAGCGGGGACTCTCGAGGATAGCGCTACCATTCTCTACAAGTACGAGTACGGGTACAGTACTCGTACGAGTACGGTAGAATATTGGGTACATCCAGTAGGGAACTGGAAGAAATTTAAACGATGGCTTGGCAACGTCTTGCGCTAAAATCTGGAAATCCCATTCCTGAACTAAGGGGTAGTTCAAAGTTACAAATAGTAGGAGATAGTCCAATAAACATTCTGCACAGTAACGTACTAGTTTAAAACAGTAGTATGATGATGATGTCAGCAATCATATTCACGTACAAAAAAACCACGGTGCAGGAGCAATATCGTGAAGAACCGGTGAGCATAATACATTTCCTACATCAAAGTTATTACGGATAATATATTATGATAACTGCTGGCTCAACAGCACCTATATCTGCAACCACATCTGCAACCACATCGCGGTCTTGTGGAACAACAAAACGTAGGCCGCAATGGAAAGGATAAATGGATCAGGGAGAGAGAATAAGGCCCTGTTTGGCATGACACAGAATAAAAAAAACAGAGTTTTTGTTCAAATATTGGTATTTGGCAAGTCCAAACTGTTTTTTTTATACTTCAATAGGGGACAATCATTTGGAGCATAATCAATACTATAATATTGATAGAATAGGTTATACTTAAAAATTGAAGTATAAAAAGTTTTTCTTTTACCATAACTATAATGGAACTTGCTATTTATAAAATGCGAGGACCATCAATCTTGAATTGAGATTATTTATCTCTTTCTTATTGACACATACAATACATGCTTGGGAATATTTATGGGTGGTGGAATTGTAGGCCAGCTTATTGAAAATCTGAATATTTAGGAAAAACTTATCCTAAGAATTTTTTTTTATAAATATCTATTACTTTATCATTAATTCATTATATACAAGTATGAATTATATATATAATTGGAAATAAAATATTACTAAATAATTCAACAAATAAAATAATATAACTTAAGGTTTAATCAAGTATATAAGAAAGAGTTATCCTTATCCTAATTGTCTTAGATGAATTGCAGGCTAAAAAAATAGTGAGAATAAAAAAACCAAGTTTTGAAATATGATTCCAGATCTCTTATGTGTGTACCACATAATTTGGAATGGAGGACACCTTGGCAAGAGAAAAAAATGGACTTACAGCTACTCATCATAAGTGTTCGTGAACTGTGATCTGAAAGCTAAGGTTAGGAAATTGTAATTTACATGTTTGTAAATTATGATAAATTATGGTAAATTTACTGTAAAGTATAATAATTTACCAAAGTATTTTACACTAGGTAAAAAAAAGAAAGAAAAAAAATTCTTATTTCATGCAAATTTATTTTAACCAGAACATTTATATTCTATGAAGATAACTTGAACAAAAAATATATTGTTGCTTTGATATAAGTAGCTAACTTACTACTTTTATACATGATTAAGGTTTCCAGACATTTTTTTTAAATTTAGTTTGAAAAGGAAGAACTACCAACACATTGCCTCTTATAAGGCCTCAAAGAACTATCCTCTCCATCTTCTAAAGTGCTTGTGGGCTGAAGCATTGATCCTTGGTTCCTGAAAGCTCCAATGGTTTCATGTTCCTTTCTGTAATGATAGGCCTGAGTACCCTCCAAGTCCCTGATATGTTCACCACCTTGATCTAACGAAATTCCTAATTAAGCTAAATTAGAATTCATTACATGTAATATAAGGTCTAACGTCATGATTATGAAGGAAAATACCTGATTCTGCAATAGTATTATCTTCATCATTATCATTACACTCTAGATCCAGAGCTTGGTTTTCCAATTCAACTTCAGCTTCATTGGACAAGTCCTCCCACCTTCGTGCATCATCTGGTTTCCGATCGAGAACTTGTTGATTCATGTAAATAAAGGTAAGTTTATCAACTTTAGATTGATGGAGACGGTTGCGAAATTTGTTGTGAATAAAGTTTTGTGAACTGAAGGACCTTTCACTGGGTACAGAGTTTGCAGGGGTCTTTAATAACCGGATTGCCAACTGCCCAAGTTCTATAGCGAAAGGGTGATAGGCTTGCCAAAATACGACTGCATTCTCAATCTTCCAGGCTTCATTGGTATCTGAGAAGGGTCCCTCATGTGCTCTGTATGAGAAAAAGTCGGTAATAGCAGCTACAGCTTTGTCATTATCGGGATATGACCGGCGAATAAATGAAAGTATGGAATTCTGGTTGTCTATACTGATTGTAACTGTAGAGTTCTTCGGTGTCAGATAGTATGCTGCCCAGTGGATATCTTCTAATTGTCGTTTCATCCTCTTTTCCGCAATAGATGTAAGTGGTATGGCCTCTGGTTGTATCTGAGTCTCAGTTGCTTGGAGGTGTTGCAAAATCTTTTTCCATCTCTCAGCTACAAGTCCTAGATGAGAAGCTTCTGACTCTGATGCTTTTTGAAAAATACTGATAGGACCTATAAGATCCCGTAACTCCTCAACTTGTGCCCAAAAGAATCGATATCTGATTATCAAGACCACAGAATCCTTTAGCTCTGCTTCAGGTGTGAGAAGTAAGGATTTGAGAGCATCCTTATTGTTGTATACTGACTCAATTGCTTGCGCTTGGGTTCCCCATCTTGTTATAATAGAGAGAACAAGGGAGATTGTTTTACTGTAAGACTCGAGTTGCTTTTGACGGAGGAGAGCAAGTTGTTTTGGAGAGGCCCGAAATGTAGTGACGATCGTAGTAATCTTTGCTAATACTTGAGAATAATAAGGAATTTGGAGAAGATCTTTGACTAATAGTTGTAATCCATGGGAATCACATGGAACAAAAAGAGACTTTGATTCTTGTAGTCTTGCATCAGCACCAAGTATCCGCCACACACCTTGCATTGTAGCACATGTATCTGTTGTAAAGCTGTTAATCCTCTTCCAATCACCTTTAATGACTTCATCAAGCTGCCGCATTATCCAAGTTGAGGTATTGGCAGCATTCATAGACTCTGTACCAACAGCCTGTGATAGATGGTAAAACGTTCCACGAGGTACATTGATGCAGAGGTTGATAATTCGTTCCTTGTTGACATTTGTACTCTCATCGGTTATGATATTCAAGTAATAACTTGAATTCAGGATCTCATTCACAGATTTTTTAACGTCATGGTAGATCTCTTCCAGTAGAGTAGTTTGTAGAGCCTTGACAGAAGGGAGCTTATATCCAGGTGCTATCATTTTGTGATAGGATTGGAAATAACTGGACTGAATAATATTGAAGGATATGCTGTTCATATAAAATGCAAGAGCAATCCTTTTATCACCCTCTTTATGCTGTGCTTGATTTAGTTTATGAATAGTGGAATCTTGTACCCTCTGTCCTAGAACTGTTGCTGGATCAAGAATGGTTCCATGTTGACCATTATCTCTTAGAGACTTCTTATACAACTCGCAAGCTTTCAGGTGTTCTTGTTGGCGGGTAATATTTTTGGCGAAGACTTTTGTACATGCAAGGCATTTCACTTTATCAACCTATTAGAAATCTTAAATTAATATTCATCAGAAGCAATATTGTTCACAAGTAGAAAGATGAAACTGGGGATTTACCTTACGGTCTGGTCCAGCAGGCAGAATTTCAAATGCATCATGAATGTTATCATTTTTACCACGTCCCATTTTTAAGGAAATGTAGTTTGTAGAATAAAGAGGATAGAGCCAAAGTGTGAAGGATGTTGGGAAAGATTGGTTGAACGAAGTTGTAGATGTGTAAGAAGAGGATAAAGGTATAATGGATTGAAGTGAGAAGATCATCCAATATATACATAATTATAAAGCAAAATCAGCCAAGAGGTAGTCACTAGTCAGGGTAATGCCCATTGAATCTGGAATAGTAAAACCTTATATACTGTATATTAGGTTTTTCTTCACTTTTTCAACCACTACTCTAGGTATCAGGGTAGCTGCAAGCCCTAGCCTTGTAAATTATGTAATGTAAATTGTAAATTATATTTCGTAAATTACTGTAAAGTATCATAATTTACGTAAATTTCCTAACCTTATATACTGAAAGCTATTTAATTAGTAATGGCACCATGGTAGGGCACCCTGGTAGGGTTGCAAACAGTGACTGTTTACATGAACAAGTGAATGATCAACCATAGTGAACAATCAAGCAACTGATCAACCATAGTGAACAATCAAGCAACTGATCAACCATATTACCACAGAATAAATTGTATAATAGAAATAGAAATAATACTAGCTAGTACTTTGTATATTCTCCCCTTGCCTCCAAAACTGTAGCGATTCTCTCTAGTATTGATTTCCACAACTTTTCAAAATCCTCCTCAGGAATTGTCTCCCAAACCAGTGGTAATAGATGCGCAAGCCACCACTTTACAGCTTCTTTTCCTCCTAGGGTATCTCCAATTGTTGGATACTGCTGGTATAATCGCTTTTTAAGCTCAACTCATACATGCTTAATAGTATTCAAATCAGGGGAATATGGGGTGTGTTCCTCAAACTGAATACAATTTCTCTCAAGCCAATCCATGACACTTTATGCTTTATGAACAGGAATATTATCCTGCTGAAACAGAATATTTTCAAGTTGTATACCCAAGGAAACTATTTGATAAATAACAGAAAAAAGATGTCTTCTTAAAAGTCTAATATACCTGGTCTTATTGATATTTTGAGTAATAGGAACCAAAGGACCAAGGACCTTTACTCTCATCCCAAAAGCACCCCCAAACTATGAGTGATATTCCCTTATCCTTATCTTTTGGATGACTACACTCAGCCAGCCACTTCTCTACAGGCTCTCTGAAAACTTATTGTTGCCTTAGATTCTTGGATTTCTCCACACTACATTCATCACTCTAAATAACTCTTTTAAAATCCTTAGCAGTTCAATCCTTATGAGTAGTTGCACGTTTCCATCTCTTAGTAACATGCTCAGGTTTGAGTCCAAGTCTTAATTTGGCTCCCCTTTTTTTTAATATTGGCTTCTGTTAGTACTCTATCTACTATTGCAAGTTAGTTAACTGAAATCATATCCAATCACTCAGCCTGGGGGTAGTCATAGTTGTACAGGCATCCAGTATAGTACAAAACTCCTGGATTATTTTTGTTACCTATAGAAAGTGACATACTGGGTACAAATTTACCCCAGAAGTCCAATCTTGTCATTTTTCGATTTAACTTGGCTGCTTGAACAATTGTATGATACTGTTGCTGGGTAAGGAGGCAGGGGTGACTGGGGCGAGGAATATTATCCAGAGATTGTAGTTCACATGCTCAAGCAAGGAAGCTTTTAATTGTTGTCTAGGGCCGGCCAATAATTTGAGCCACTAGGGTGATATTGTAAAGACAATAGAAAAAGGCAATAATCATGCCTTTTTCAATATTGGTTATTTCTCTTGTTGAGATCATTAGAGGGGACTTATTTTTTGCAGCAGGTCTTGTATATCTGAAATGGTAAACCATGGTTGAATTATGGAACGGTGGATTTGGTATGATAAATGTGTTACCTTGAATGGGTACTACAATCACCGGTCACAATCTGGCCTCCTTTTTTTTTGTTAGTGAGGCTGCTGACTAAGCTTTCATGAACACTTTAGACGAGTGATTGTATGTTCAATTCCGGGGCAGGTCAGCGTAATTTCTTAATTATCAAGCCACATGAGTGGTTAGTTAGGATAAACCGTCAGGAAAATGATAACATATTTTAGACAGAAATGTAGTAAGTATAAATCAGAAGGAAATAAACATTTCTATATTGAAAATACTCACCAATCTCCCAATTTCGAAACCTGTATCAATTGTTAATACAACCTTTCTCTTTCTCTGAAAGCCACATCTTAATATCAGCTCATATCAGCCCAACCAAAGCATGGAAGATTGAGGACAGATACACTATCAGCATCTATCCTTTGAACTCCTGCATATCATAAGAGACAGTGACATGTATAACCCATTATATACTACTCGTTACGTTCAATAATTTTGTATATCATTATAAACTAAGGATGTATACACCACAGGACTAAGCTGACTCAGCCTCCCCCCCTCGTACTAGACTAAGCCAATACTCTAGATCAAGTCACTCCTCCCGACTAAGGAACTATACTCAATACACTAAACTAAGTTGATATACTGATTGTTGTTAATGGAAGTACCAAAAGGTAAAGGGAGTGGAAAGTTCATATAAATACTAGAGAAAGAATGGAAGATCAATCTATTGAATACCTGGAGGGTGATTCAATTGAACAAACAATATTCAATATTGTACACCTACCTCTAACTTCTTAACAACATGATGAATCATGACTTGATGATTGCCCTGGACATTTTTTACAAACACTTCAGTAGTGGCCTTGACGTGTTTGAGACCGCTTTACAGCCTCAATGGAAAGCTTAGAGATGTTGAAAAGGTCATTACAAAATATTAAGAAGGTATTATATCCATAATCTTCCTGAAAAAGAAAACATATTAGTGGTTCCTATTTTCAATAATAATATTATGTGTTCTTTCTAAAACCATCAGCAAAAAAGATTACCTGCATACTGAGCGTTCCATGCGTCTGGAATAGGGGACGCTCAAAATGCTAATCCTTAATCAGGACGCGATGTCGGTTAGACGTCGAGTTCTGTTTTGCATCACACGATGCCTGACGTCTTCATGACACCCCGATATTGACCATTATGTCCCCTGCATCCTGTGAACCACTGATCCTTCGCTGTTGCGTTCATACCACCGACCTCATTAGCTACAATTCCATCCTGAGGATACCCTCTCGGTTCCCCCCCGGTCCCGACTACGTATCTGGCTTGCGTGCTGTACCTGGACATCTCTTTGCTTGCTCATGTCCAGATAACCTCTACTCCTGCCCTGCGGCATCAAAATTCTCTGATGGTACAAGCCGCCATTTTGACATCGAGCGTTGTCCACGCTTTTGTCCTGATTCGCTCTACCGAGTATTCCCGGCATCACGATCCTCGCTTCTTCGAGCTCTTGTCTCCAGATTTTACTTTCACGTAGTACTCTCGTTCTGCACGCTCTATCTGATATCTGGAGATGTGTCGGATCTGATCTGACTTACGACGAAATATTCCCAATTTGGTCCATAGATTATGCTTCGTCTTTAGAGGTTGCCCAGATATCTTCCTGATAGCTGCCTTGGATTCATTAATGTTGGACTCCTACGTGTATCGCGTTCATATCACAATTCAGGAAATCTATTGCTTGCTGTAATGCTTATATTTACATGCTGCTTGTTACCGGTCTATTTCCTGCACAATTTCCTGCACCCAAGATGACATTACCCTCCTACTCGTTAACGTCAGGTTGACGATTACAAATCCCAGCGGGCGATGTGGTACCTTCCTGAGATTCCTCCAGGTTAGGTGACAAGCAACTAGATAATGACGGGCTTACAATGCTGGGCGATATTGGTCCAACTGTCCACTCACATGCGTCATCCTAACTCCGGGGTTCCGATTCAAGAACTGCCAGAGCCCGTGCAATCGATGTCTAGCTGTAATCAAAGGAGACGTCCATTTCCTGAAAATCATTCCCGCATTCCCATGCTTGCTGCAAGCCCAATTTACGCTCATTAGTCCGTTGGCGTACAGGCTCTGATAGCGACAGGTCGGTGATTTGACCCTTCAGCAGCTGCGCCCAGTGCCTCCCAATCGTCATCATATCCTTCGCGCCATTCTCATTGCTCCTGGTGGATCTGCTCAACCCTATTCCTTATTGCCACGCGTATCCTTCCGAGAATCTTTTCCTAGATCTATGGCGGGCAGTTGGCTCATCTCTTTTGCTGCTGTGCGAAAAAGTCTTGCGCATTCAGTGACAAGTTAGCAGCGTGGTCGCATCAAATATTAGAAGATTAGCAGACTCTTACCTCCAGCCGCCTCTGGCTTGAAGTCTTTTGGCTCCTGATATATTCCTGTTTTCCATGCCCATAGTGTGTGATAGATTATGGCACAGGTCAAGTAGATCATAGTCGCATTAATCCACCTCAAAAAGTCAGGATCGACAATACCGCGTATTTTCTTTCCGGCGAAGTACTTACCATAAGTCGTATCGGGAATCTGTAGCGCAACGAATTGCAGTGTCAGATTCTCCATGGAGCTCAATCACGATCGTGAGTGGTCACTCTGGAGCAGCTGAACGTGTCCAATCAACCTCGTATCCTCTTGGGTTACACATGAACCTGTCCTGTTCGAGCAGATAATCCACCCTACACATGGTCGCACTCGGATCTTCAGGCAGTTTGTATAACTTTACGACGTTGTTCTATATATGGTCTAAGAACTGTGAGTGTACCCTGGAATGCTTTTGTCTTACCTGTCCACGTTAGTACCTGTTAGGCATATAAGACCTAGCATAGTGGTATGGTCACGCATATGACCATAAAGGTCAAGTGACTCGATAAGATAGTTGCGGCAAAGCTATTTAGAAATTAAAGTAATAATTTCTAATCTATATCTCCCTGACCGTGAACCATATGAGACCACTTACTATAAAGTGAATAGCCGACCGAGGGATTTTCTATCAATTAGATACAAGACCTCCGGCACTATCAGA
This sequence comes from Tuber indicum, assembly GCA_006112555.1. Lineage (NCBI taxonomy): Eukaryota > Fungi > Ascomycota > Pezizomycetes > Pezizales > Tuberaceae > Tuber > Tuber indicum. The sequence goes on along the minus strand of VBSK01000027.1, from coordinate 186,982 downwards.
CTACATCAGAAGTTTCCATTACCTATTCAAGATTAGGTATATGTCGGACGGCTCCAATAAGGGGTCCGTCCCTCTTAGAGGCAGGAGGTCCGAGGGGAACTACACTTGAATTGGAGGACAGTGGATGCATGAAGCCTTTCTATGATACTGGCGTGTCGAGACTCATGCATGCATATATTAATTATGCACCAGTTCCTGACAACGAACTTAGCTAGTTCTTGATCAGAAGGGACGATTGGAATGATAGTCATTCGGACTACATTTGCATACTTAGTCCATTCAAGCCTAGAGATCGCAAAGAGATCATTGGGAGATAGGACGCTATCTTCTTAAGATAAATATCTCGTCTCAATTAAGGTTGAAGTGGTGTACGAACTTTCAGGGTCAAATGGTGTTCGCACTTAGTAGAAACAAGAGTCAAAAGCTCCTCGGTACAAGTTAGTATGGGGATACTAAGTACTGGTAAAATAGTATAAATAGGTTTAAGGTCTCCGGGTTAGTTAGGGAAATCAAGCAACGGAGAAGAGGCCTTAACAATATAATAAGTTTATAATTACGAATCTTTATTCTTTTATTCTTTATCACATTATGAGTCTTCCTAGACAATCTCCGATCAAGGATTCAGGCCCTAGTCTGACCGATAAGATTGACCTTGGCTACTACCTAATAGTACCATATACTGCATCATGTTGAGTCAAGCCCAACCAAATTGACTTACTAAATTTATGTACTGCTCTGAAGGTCCTACGTGTTCACTATCTACACTCCTCACAAGAGCAGCAGCTCAGACCTTCAGAACCTGGCCTGTCAAAGAAACCTGGTTCAGGAGTGGATCTTCAAAGAGAGTGTACTGCAGCATCAACAACTTGATGAACACTAATAGAGGACGCTCTGCGCCAGTTACTAGATTCTGTTGAGTATTAACTCCAATCTAGCCGTCGCCCGACTGTACGCTTGTTTAGCCAGCTTGACTAGAGCTCCGGATACCAGATGCAGGAGCACCGCCGCTACCGTGCGGTGATGAAGACCTTGGTATGCTCGATAACAGAAATATTGGGGGACTATACGCCCTGCCCCTAATTATTTGTGGAGGTGTGGTGGGCGTCTGCTACGCTGGATTAGTCGGCTGTGATCGGGGGATGGTTGAAATCTGCACTGTTGAGCGATGATATTGTGGTTGGCTGGTAGCTTGGGACACACCAGGCCATCGCGATGAATTGATATCTGCAGTATCAATCTCTTCTGGGTTGGGTTCTGTGTCTGATTCACCCCCATTGGATCCACATGAGTTTTGGTACTCGTCACTGGTACTGTCACCTAGACGGACAGGTTTTGTATCTTCTTGGCCTTCCGATTCTGTCACTTTTGCATTATCTGCCGTAGTCTGTGTTGCGCTCCTCCGTGCACGCTTTGGTGGTCTTCCTAGCTGTGTACTTAATATTGGTAGCAGAGATGGATTACGACTTAGGAGCTCTGTATTCGAAAGTCTCTTCTGGGAAATGATGGACTCAGTTTGCTGTGTCACTGACGTTGATTTCCCTTATCCCCTGGTGTCTGATCCAACATCGCGTTCACATCCATTTGAAATGCCTACTCACGGCATTGCGTGACTGCGTGTATTGTTTGATATTGCTTGTGCATCTTTTAACGGGTTAGTGAATGTCAAGTAAGCATGGATTCTGGACGCAGGTAAGTAGGGTGAAGGTCGAGTCTGTTGTGGATGAAGTTTTTGATTGATTTCATGGTGTCAAATACGACATGTGGGATCTTATATGGTAAGATATACTAGTATGATCGGTGTTTGTATCTGTGGAATCACGAACGATCACTCGAGATTATATCAAATGGTTTTCTTTCACTAAGATGCACGCTGAGTTTTCTGCATCATATTTGCACAACGGATATTCATAAATTCTGCAAGAGAGAAGGTTCTGGCTTTTGAGAATTAAAGAAAATAAGGGACTCGTGGCTGTAGCCAGATCATCATATAAACAAGGTCCGGTTTTCATGTTAAGGTAGTATCTTCAAGGTCATGACTTGAATTTATGGATAGATTTAGGTTCTCCAGCAACAGGTGTTCAAGGCTCTGGGGCCCAGGTATAAATTTTGCGCTAGACTAAACCCAGTTGTCCCTAAATTAGATGGCGTGGTAAAGTCTAGCTACAAACGGTACACGTTAGCGACAAATATTTCTGGCAAGCCACATGCTACGCCAATTAACGCGTAGCAGTAGTTAACCTCATCTCTGGGCTTTGAACAGGTATAATGATTTGGGCGGAGCTACCCAATCGTGTTGTTATCCAGTTGATGCTTGGCCATTTAGAGACTAGGAATGTAACATGAGCCGGGTTCATAAGTGCTAGTACTCGACGCTAATGCAAGGGGGACTAAGGGTATTACAACTATCAGACTAGGCACGAGAGGTCGAAACAGCTACTGTAGTAGTACGATGTAAGGGTGTCCAATGGTAACGTTACTACAGGTATCATAGACTGGTTAACATTCTGGAAATTCCAACAATGAAACAATGCCAATTCCAAAGAAAAAAGAAGATAAAAAAAATGATATCAAAGGAAAGACATAGTGTAGTACTAGTAGGGGGATCCAGCAAAACTAGATGATGAACAATTGTGAATTTCAAAGTAAAAGTAATAGAAAGGCATTCAAACGCTAGCAAAAAAAAGGGAATAAACATGGTTTGCATAGCAAATGCAAAGGGAAAGACATCTAAACACCGTTAAAAAAGGGGAAAATCTGACAAAGAGCAAAAGCAAAGGGAAGACTTCTAAACATTGGAAAAAAAGTGAAGTCAGGATTGATTAGGCACGCGTCTACTGCTACAGAGGAGCCCCAGTAAAGCTTGTGTGTTTCGTAGGATGGCGGTGGAGGAACCAGGAGACGCCGGTGCCACCAAAGCACGGATCATAGGAGTCACAGGATCGGCTGAAATAGTTGCAGACGGATGTGCCACTGGAGCCAATGGGACCATCGCAGGCGTCGGAGTTGCAGGAGCTGGACGAACAGTTGCAGACACAAGAGTTGTGGGATTGGGGGGGACAATCGCTGGTGGGGAGGTTGTGGAAGAGGGACGAATAGCTGCAGAAACGAGGGTTTTGAGAGCCGGTGGGAAAGTCACGGTCGAAGGATCTTGTGTGGCCAGTACTTTGGGAAGCAGGTTACAACTCTCGAGGGAGTCTACTGCGGGGGAATCGTAGGCGCCATCATGTCGGCAGAGGTATCCAGGTTAGTCTGTAGATGGGGTAAGGTAGTCGTTGATCCAAGGGTATTATTTGATCAGGTACATGAGACTTGGGCCTTATTAAGCTCGGACAGGTTGGAGGGGCTGGACTCTGCACTGGTTGTCGGATGAGGGGGGCAGCGGGGTCTTGCGGGACTTGGTGGATCTGGTTCATTGTCCTATATCTGCTATTAGCTATGGCAGTTTCTCTATAACTTGAATTTCGGGGAACTTACCTCCGCGATGTCGAGACTGGTGGTGGGGCCGGTGTAGCGGGGTATGCGGTGGGATCTCGAGGGACCAGACACATCAGGTTCATTACCCTATATCTACTATTAGCGATGGAGCTTTCTTGATAACTTGATTTTTGGAAAACTTACCTCATAAACGTCAAAATGGGTGCTACGGGTGGAGCGTTCTAGGCGGCGGGGTCTCGAGAGGCCAGACGTCTCTGGCTCGTCCTCCTATATCAGCTATTAGTGACGGAGTTTTATTAATAGCTGAAATTTTGGGGAACTTACCTGATTGAACTTACGCTGGGTGGTAGGGCAGGTGGGGTGCGCTAGGCGGCGGGGTCTCGCGAGGCCAGACGTCTCTGGTTCATACTCCTATATCTGCTATTAGTGACGGAGCTTTATATGATATGTTCAATATTGGGGAACTTACCTCGTCGACCTCAAGAAGGGTGGTGGGGTGGCCAGGGCGAGCTAAGCAGCGAGATCTTACAGGGCCAGGAGCATTCGGTTCATTGTCCTGCATCTGCTATTAGTAACGGTGTTTTCTTAAATACAGTAATTTTGGGTAATTTACTTCGCTGCGATTGCGACGGGTGGTAAGATGGATGAAACGAGTCACGTGGCGGGGTGGAGAGCAGTGTTGGGTATCTGGTTGCACTTCCTGTTTATGTGATTAGTTAGCGATTTATCAAAAATCTTAATGCGCGAAGGAACTTACATCGTTAATAATAATTGCTTCCACGTGGACTGACCTCTTAGGATCTTCAGACTCTTCAGCTGACGAGGCCGAAGAATGTTCCCCCTCCTCCTCCACCTCCTCCAGCTCCTCTCCTTCCACCTCCTCCTCCTTCTCATCCCATTCCTCCACCTCCTCCTTGTCTAACCCCCCCCCAATATCTCCACCGAACCAGCAGTAATCCCAGACCTCACAGTTCAAAAAAGGGTAGCTGCCATTGGCAGGCTCGGGAGTCTGGTCTCCATCCTCCCCATCCGCTGGGCATGGCTACAAGTCCAGAAGGTCGAGGGGGTCCTTGCCGTCATTGGCAAGGACCCAGGCCCGGATGTCTTCATATTTATTTAAAAGGTTGAGATCCCTGCGTGGGAGAGGCTCGGTGAGCACAATGCTAAGCACAGGTGAGCACTGACCAGTGGCCCTGAAGCGATATTGGGGGCACCCGATTTCCTCCTCCATATATTGCCTTCTGACTACCACGAGCACCTCTTTAACGCTCGGTGATTCCATGACCCCCCAGGAGATTAACCGGTCAGGGGCTTTGGCGCACCCGGAGTAGCCAAGGAACTGGTAGCCGACTACCAGCAAACTCATTAGGCCAATGATGTGGACCCGTATTGCTTGAAGGCAATATAGGGGGGACCATTCTGGTTTGGACTCTGATAACAAGTGTTAGTCCAGGGCTAATAGAGAAAAGATGGACATTGATAATTACCTGGAGGTCCCTCCTCCGCAGCCGCCACTGCCCGCTTGGCAATTAGCCGCTCGTTCGCCGTTGGTAGTTTCTTGGTAGTTTCCCGAACTAAGATTCTCAGATGACGTTCGACTTCTCCAACGTTGTTGGTCCGGTGCTTGTTTTGCATAAGTTTAACGCAGTCTTCGACAGGGGGAAGGGAGTGGGCAAACATAACGACCGACTCCAATTCGGAATCGGTCAGCTGGCAGAGGTCTGAGTAGCACCTCACCTTGAAGCCTGGGACAGACTAGCGCCACAATCTATAGGGAGCGGTGTTGGCTTGAGGGTCCATGAACCCACACCCCCTCTTGATGTAGGCAATTTCGCCAAAGCGCCTCCTAATTAAAGTAAGAGAATTAATTTTACAGTGTCAAACAGGTGTGTACATTGGAAGATTTTCAGTTACCGGAAGTCCTGCATTGCTGGCTCAAAGGGGGGGTTATCCACTGTGTCCACATGCAAACTATGGTGTTTGCTACGTCCACTGTCGAGAGGTCATGCCGTGGAGCGTTTCCTTCTCTTAGCGGCACTTTCGAGACCTTAGGCAGCAGGGCGTCTGCAATTGTATTATTGAAGCACAGTAGACAACGATTGGATGGATGCTACCACGGGGTTTGTGAGTGTAGTCCTTGAGACCATCGTGGCGCCATTCGAGTTAATTGGAGGACGGCGGACGATAAAAAGGTTGGCATGAGAGCAAAAGACGTGGGCCCAAGGCCAAAGACTACAAGAGGTTGATATGGTCGTCGGGGGGGATCGCAGTGTGAAATGTGGTCGTCATTATTGTAAGGTGAGAAGGCAGAAAGACGTTGCTGTTATGGTATGAGAGAAGTCATAAAAGCATCGCTGTTGTCATGGAAGACACTGAGGAGGCGATTGAGGTTTCTGATAACAGCAACACTGAGCAGGAACACAGAAACATGCTTGTGACGTGTTTGCATGTCGCAGGACAACTCTACTGCTTTCGTAGACTACAGGTATCTATGGCTAGGAAATGAACAAAATTAAAGTTTTTGGAGTATACTAGTAGATAGATCTAGAGCACTAAATACATGTACTGAAATGGTAAAGATATTGTGGAGCACGCATAGGATCCTAGGGTATCTTCATTTAGCGTGCGGATACCCTAACTGTTCGAGCCGCATCCTAGTCCGATGCCAAGAGACGTCACCTGCGCTTGAAAACTTTTAGCCGCACTAGTTCTAACCTAACTCTACAACACGTCCATAGCGGAAGTCTAAGGAATATATTATGCCCTATTAAGGTTATTGTTCGCATTGCCAATATACCAAGTGTTCCGCCCCACGGCCATGGTATAAATCAGGCTCACTGTTGGATCTAGTTCTCGACTCATATTCAATACCCCGTCTTTGGCCTAATAGGTGTGTCCCCTCAGTGGGGGCGTTTCTTGTTGATTGTTTCCTTCGCCATGGTAACAATACATCAAGAGATCTAACGGGTCCTGCTCCCCTGGGTTCAAGAGCAGCCAGGTGCGCATCGTTTCACTATCCTGGATGAAGATGTAATCCAATGAGGATAGTGGTTGTGGTGACAACTGGTGGAGAGCCTGGCGACCTTCACCAGTGGTGCCCATTATATAGCGAATGCCGTGGACAGGTATGCATATCATAACTAAGGTGTACCATCCGTGAATATTAGATGAATCTAACTCACCAAACCTTATTCCGGAGATGTGCGGGGGTCACCAATTTAGCACTTGATAGTAAGGGGGAGCATGCGCCACCCGCCTTTCTGAGCCCCTCTGACTGGCAGCACGGATTCACAGTTGTACCTAAATTATACGCACCACCCGCTGGCGCTCCCGTAGTCTCTTTCAATCTATATTTTCTTAGTAAGGGGAGACTCAATTCTAAAAGATGACAGGGAAATAAACTAACCTATTAGCATACTATATAATGGATGTCACAGGACTCCTTTTACCCTCTGTTGTGGTTCCTAGATGTTGGTGTCATCAGGACTCTCTTTGACGGCTGCGATACCTCCGGCAGCGCGTTTATCATCGCAATGTGTCTTGTCGGTCGGCGCAGAATAGAGGTTCCTATTATCTAGATCTTCATCTGCGGTTGCTACCCCTCAGGAGAAGCTCAATTTAACGCGAATTGTTTTGACAGTTGGTCTAGAATAGACGTCATGGTCGTGGGGATCATCTTCAACAGCTGTGACACCTGCGGCAGCCCATTTGCCATCGCGACATTTCTTGTTGGTCGGCGCAGAATGGAGGTCAGCATCATCTAGATCTTCTTTCCCAGTTGCGACACCTCTGGAGGAGCGCGACTCAACCCGAATCCTTTTGACAATTGGTCTACAATAGAGGTCAGCGTCATTGGGACCATCTTCGACAGCTGCAACACCTCCGGCGGCGCATTTACCATGGCGACGTTTCTTGTTGGTTGCTGCAGGATAGAGGTCAGTATCATCTAGATCTTACGCAGTTGCGACATGTCTGGAGGAGCTCAATTCAACACGAATCTTTTTGATACTTGGTTTAAGATTGGCGTTAGTGTTATCGGCACCCTCTTCGATAGCTGTGACACCTTTGGCGGTACGTTTACCACTGTGACGTTTATTGTCAGTCGGAGTAGAACTGAGGTCTGTATCATTTTCGGCAATTTCAGCATATGGAGCATCTTTTGGCCCAGGAGCCTGTGGTGCATTGACACTCCATACAGCTGGGGTACCTATGGGTAACAAGATTTATTCAACTAGCACTTGCTCCGGGATGATTACTGGCACCAATTTATTAAATGCGCCCCCTTCGCTTGTTGAGAAGCATGTTTTGTCAGGAGAGAGTCGGTCAACTTCTTGCCACAGTCGTTGATAAGAGTAATGATGGCCACTTCAATCTGGCACCTCCGCAGCACGTCATTAGCCGCCGCCACCACAAGAGCATCACAAGTTGGGCGCAATCTCCTCATGCTATGGAAGATCTCACTGAAATCATTGTCCGGGAAAGTATTGATATTGGTACAATTCCTTGCTAACATCTGCTCTTTAATAGTATTTCACCATGCTGCATAGAGCTGTCTGCTGATGTCATACTAGCTGAACGTAAGCCGCTTCTTATACCGCCTGATCTTCTCATGGCCGACCCTCCTTACAGTAATTGCGCTAGTGATAGCAACAGCTGGTAGCCGGTATATGTGCCCTTCATGAGCTTTGTATAAATTTGAAACAATTGGCATGTGCACATACTGCATGTGGTTATTATTTGGGCTGTCCAGTAGTTCATTCTGAGTGGTGGTATTCTGGGTGTGGTGGGTGTTGTGAATATTGTTCCTGGTATGGGCTTCCTTTGGTTTGCATAATTTAAGTTTAGATGCTTCCCAAGTCCCTGATGTTCTTACCACCTTGAAACTCTTTCATGATTATTTAGGAATTCAAAGTTGATACTTCCAAGCATTTTCGGGTCCATTTACTACGCCCCCGGGTCTGTTTTTATCGCATGCGCTAAACCGAACTGGCCATTAGCTGTGTCTTACATTGACTGTACTTGGCTGCACCCACGACTCCATCATGTAAAAGTTTACATTCCGCTTGCTCGTTGTAGCTAGAAGCTTCTTGAAAACTTGGCCATCTGGTAATGACTGCTAAATGTGTATTTTGTCGCCGCAAATATTCACTTGCAGGTTCATGTGAGAAACACATACGAACTGCTGATGTTGATCTCAGTCTCCTTCTGGTGTCACAAAAGTTGCGTACTGATGCGGCGGCGATTCATCATGACGTAGGATCCAGCAAATTGCTGGACGACCCTGCGTGGTAGGCTAGTGGACAGCCAGATTCTGACTACTAATCAGTCGCCGACCTAATTAGCCACTAACTAGACTAAATTGTAGATGATATTGCGCACGGGTTTGACGCATAATCCGTTGGTATGGTCGATACGCCTTCGACACCTAGAGAAGAGGAGCATTATCCTCATGCCGGGGAATCCGTTGTATAAGTGACACGATTTGCGGAAGAGCAGCAAAATCCACGCGAGGACCCATTTGCCCTATTTGCTAGTGCACACTAACTCAAACTTGTATCTTGTTTCATTCAGTACAAGATATCCAAGTCACGAATTAATAACTATTTTTCCAACAACCTTGGCAATTCTAAAGGAATTTTGTACACCTCAGTACATACACTTGAGAGGTTTCTACGCACACTTGATCCATATGGTCCGTATCTACAATGCCATGAAGGTGAAGTTCAAGATGGCGTGAGAACTTTGCCCTTCTTCTACCGTAACCTTCTAAATTGTATCTGCTATGTACTTTGACAGATAGCGTACAAAGATGATTTCGTTTTATGTACCGCGACCTGAATACGATCTCAATGGACAGAGAGCATATGCAGACATGCATAGGGCAGACTGGTGGTGGGATATTCAGGTACTATGCTAAGGTTTTACACTCCCGTTTCGTCAAGTACGACGGCTATCCGATAACAGGAAGCACTGACATCTTGTGCTACAATGGTTCCAATTATTGGGATGACTGATCAAACTCACCTCACCAATTTCTCCGGTGATAAGAAGGCATGTCCTGTGGATATTACCATCGGATATCTTCCCTCGGCTAAGCGTAACAAACCCAGAATGATGGTAGTTCTTCTTCTCGCGCTATTGTCTCTCCTGCTCAAATTGCCATAGTACTCTTCCGGGAATGAACACCAGAGACAGATTAACGCCGACACACTACAAGATGTATTCGAGCTCCTATTCAAGCCCTTGTGTGAGGCTTCTCTCAATGGTGTGCCAATTGACTGTACTGATGGGAAGGTACGGATGTGTTTACCTATTTTGGCGGCTTGGGTTGCTGACCATATGGAAAATGTCACACTGCATTGAGTAAAATCCAATGCCTGTCCTCAATGTGAGATACCTCCTGATCTGTTAGGATCGAAGCCCCACGGGGTGTATCCAGGTTGAGACTATACCAGATATGAGCAGCTGGAATAAGAGATCTAGTCTAGGTCATTAGACCTGACATCAGCAAACGTGTAGACCACCTTGGATTCTCTTGGTGTTAAGATTTGACGAAATGTTTTTCATGGCCTTCCTTGAGTTTCACCTGCCAATCTTCACTGGGCTGATTTGCTCCATACGGTTTATCTTGGACTATTCATTCACATAATTAATTGGATTCAATGGTTTCTTAAGAAGCACATATGTCTGGACGCATTTGATGATGCCTGGAAATCTTTACCGCTGTACCCGGAGTTCTTTGTACCCAGTAAAGGCTACGATGAGGTTATGAAGGGGCAAGGAAAGGAGATGAGGAACTTAGGACATTGTCTTTTGGCTATTCAAGAAGTAGCATTGAGAATCCCAGATAGTACGGAACAGCTACCTTTCAAAATTGCACTCTTGTGTGTTGGGTAACTACTGGATTTCACTCTTATGGCGTAATACTGAAGCCACATGCCTGAGAGGCAGGATTTTATGGATCAATTACTCGATTTCACGCTACCAAAGATATCTTCTTGGAGTTTAGAACTTTTAAACGAACACAGACAAAGATTTGAAACCAGCGTAACGAGTAAAAGCAGCATTGAACTGTTGCTGACCAAAATCTCCCTGCCTCACAGTGACGAGATGTGGAGCAGCAATACTGAGAGGAAGAAGACGACGTACATGCAGAATTGATTAATGCCGAATACCATTTCAACTTCATCAAGATGCACCTACTTTTTCACATCTCCGATCATCTCTACCAATTCTGCAACATCCCGCAGTACTCTACAGAATTTTGTAAGCTAGCATATATGGAATAAATAAAAGATGGATGGCGACATTCCGATAAAAATGATGCAGCGTGGCAGATTCTCAATCACTATGGTAGAATCTACTCGATCAGTATGAGACTTGTAAATCTGGATTCACTGTGATGTAGTAGAACCAATATCTCAGTGGACCTCGCTGATCTTTTGGGCATAATGGGTAACGAATGTCCACCGCCATCATATCGTAGGACTCTGAAGCGACATCATTCTGACGTTACTGACCTTGGAGATCTTTGCATGGTCCTGTGTATTTCAAACAAGACCATGAGTGTCGAATTATTACTCCATTATTGTTAACAGAGCTTGCTCATCGAGCGTCGCCTTCCCAAAGACCTCCAAATACTACTACTCCTCCCTGTGGAAAAGTTAGCGCAACTTGAAATCCCACTTCTCGCATTCCAGGAAACTGATGTTTGCGACGTCCACCGTGCACTATGCACCGGTACCGAGCTCTTCCGAAACAAAGTTAGTTGGAACGTTTTAGTCTGGGTACAGGCTGTCGAACAACAAATGTATGGTGCACTGAGAGGACATCTTCCTAGTTAACTCCTTAAGCTCTTCATACTCCGCGACTCCTGGTACCAAGAAAGAGTCTACTGATTGGCATGTGTATTGAAGTTGAACGTACTTAACTTGGGATGCCCATTGGAGTTACATTGTCTTGTCACAGTGCAGCTGTCGGAGACGCCAAGGTTTATAGTAGTGGACATAGGCACCATCGTGGGCCTGGTCCACTTGGTCCCTGAGATGTACCGGAGATGGCTTGTCAATAATCGGATTGATTTACGGATGTTCAATGAAATATATTAACAAATCTTTTGAACAAGCGATGGCGACTTCACGACCCCTCGTTGCCATTGGCCATGACGTCTCATATGGGTTTTCAACCTCTCCAAAAAAAAAAGTAGTAAAAAAATTAAAAAATCAGAGATTTGGTCTAAAATCATTGCCGCGCAGGCGTGCAATGGTGCTAGACTAAATCTCCCGGCTATACTGGCTCAAGGAGAACGTCGGAATAGATTTGGACAGAGATAATACTGTATACGGGGGCTTCGTATTACTAGTATGTAAATTATTGTATAGTAAACTGAATGTAGAATTAAGGACAATGATAATTAAAAGTACATAGGATGACAGATTTCTTAAGAGAATTAGACATCATGTGATTCTGATATTAAGAACATCATGAGCGGGGATACTGAGGAGATGGGAGGTCCAGTAGGGTTTCCCACGACTCACGGGACCAGAGACAAGTTTACCATTAGAAACCTACCGGACCAGACGCTGTCAGGATGCATGTCAGATTTGGATTAATGGCAATGTGGCCAAATAGTGACAACTGAACAACTCACCGACGTCAAGATACATGCGAAAGGAGGGCAAGAGATACTAGGATCATCCTAGGAGGAAAGGAGGTTTATGAGCACGCAAGACCAAGTCTTGACTACGAAAGCATTATTCTAGAGAAAGAGACGCAATGACGCCAGCAATCGTAGTGCCTTGAGCACGTCCACAAATTGGGCGATGTGGTCAAAGCGTCCAGACGTGTGGATGGCATAGCTAGGGGAGTGGAGCACCGAGAGGGTATAATTAGTATGACATACGCAAGGGGTGATTTCGATGTCGGGGCCATAGGAAATGGCGTGCGGGACAAAACCGAAGGGTGTGTTACAACCCAGGATGCATGGGACGTCGCTGTGGTTGTGAGGCAACTCCAGATGCACATGACGCAGGGGGTGCAACCAACTGACGGGTTGCTTCTGGACACAGTGCCCAGACGTCAGACGTGGGATCATTTTTTGCTGATGACTGTAGCTATTTCAAGAGAAGTAAGCATGCTTTTGACCCGGAAGATATCTTCTGAGATCCAGGAAGAATCTTGCGAAACAGATGGCAGAGGGTAGTCAGTCTCGGGATTTTGCCATAAGTGAATATATGTAGGATGAGGTGTCTTGGGTGAAATACTGCAGAATTGAAGAAATAAAGGAAGGTCAATACTCAAAGGTCACCTGTATGTTGAATGATGACAGTATTTTGTTGGCTGTATGTCAATATATTTCTAAAGCAGTGCAAAATAAGTTATTTATTTCCATATTTTTGGTCTAAACTATCATATCCTACTCAAATGTGTAGTTTCTTTATGGAACGCTGTTGGTTATATGCTAATAGATGAAGGTGTTGACTTCATTAGCAAAAGGAAATTGCACCTCGGATGAAACATGTCTTTGTCTGAATCTAAGGTGTTCAGATCTAGATGAAACTGCTTAGCTTTTGTCGTCTCATGCATCCCAATCTTCTGATTATGAACCGTTTTATTCTCTCACTTCCTATGCGTTCCAATGCCTCATTTCAACCGCTTCTGCCCATGTTAGGAGTCCCCAATTTTGATAGCCTAGGAGTACCCTAGGTAGGGTAGCCTTACCCGAGTTCGAGAATCTTAGTCTCCAACACCCCCCTCCGGCCCCCTTATGGGGCTCCGGCGTCATCACACATATCAACCTTAGTTGCGTCCTGTGACTATATGGTCGCAGAATTGAATGTGGCAGAATAATACTGTATACATCGCTACCATCCTTCCGACCGTGGGCTAGTCGCAGGATATATGAGAGGGGACCTCAGGCAAGACCTGAGAAGTGGAACGAAGTCAATCGGTCAGATACACAGGGTGCTACTGGGCTTCAAAGAGATGATGTCTTTGGCATAGGCCGTAGGTAACGGGACGTGTTCGCACATGGTGGTGATATGAATGTTAAGAGATTCAGGACAACGAACCAACGCATTCATACCCACCATCCGATAATTAGAAAGAGTCTAGAGCTCCTAGAAACACTACCCAAGAAGCCAACGAGCTCCAAGCAGTGTTGCAACTATTATATGAGATGTACCGCAGTTGCGGGAGTTATGACCAACACAACACGCTGGTCCACCCCCTCTACATAGAACAACCAGGAGTTGCCGACCGAGGAATTATGAGACTATGCAATAGAATGACCTCTCCTCTACAAAGAGGGAGTTATCGGAATAAATTCTATTGGTTAGTTGTTGAGTTATTACAACCAGAAGTCATCGACTCCGGCATATGTGTAAAGGCAACTGTGTATCAAGACTGATCCTCTTGACAATAGAAAGGACTATTGGAGCCAACATAGTTCGACTTGAGAACTTGGCTACAGGTTGAAAGACTCTGAGGATCGGATAATTACTACTGGCAACCAGTGAGTCTTCCAGATAGGAAATAGTAATTACCGAAGACGGTGTGAGGGTTTTCAGGATCTCCTGATGTTTGCACCTACATGGAGAACTCGACGTTGCACATTAAATGTGACATTGTAAATATTTTGTATGTTAAACAGATGTAGTCCGCGAACACTTAGACGTGGAATATAAATATTGTAGTGCCTACCAGGCTTTTGATATCATCAAGCAATGGAGAAGAGACCTTAACAATATAATATTGTTCTTACGATTCTATTCTACTTTCTTGCACTCTTAGTAGTCATAAACGAAACAAGTTACTTCTGAGCCTTCCTAGACAAATCTCCGTCTGCACGAACGAATCCTGATTGGCCTAGACAACCTTAAGTCTATACTGGTTGTCTTCGCCTAACAGTATATTGTTAGATCTCCTTGTTATCAAGGCTGTCTACCTAAGAGTGAGCCATGGTTCACATTACCTCCTCACCACACGATACGGCAAGACACTAAGTGTCTAGCCTCCTACTCTTATAACCATTTCCTCGGGTAACGAGAATTGGTTAGCTCGGCTTAGAGGAAACAATCCCCCTAGAAAGAAGATGTCGCAGCCTCCAAAGCAGATCGGTCCCGGGGAACCGATAGATACTTCAGGGGACAACAGTCCTAGTGCCTTCAGTAATCCTACCTCTCTTCCTCTAGCTCTTCGAGATCCAAGAAGAGGAGAAAGAACCCCTAGTGTTGCACCATCATCGCATGTAACATCTCCTCATTCCAGGTCCACTACACCACGACTAAACACCTACACTGTCGATCTCGCAAGACTCGCGGCTAGGTTAGGAGTGGTTATTGGACAGATTCGTCAAGGCATTACCACCAGCATCGACACCTCCAATATTGCATTTTGAAACCCTCTCTGCAGATTCTCAGGAAATACAAAAGGGCTGATTAAAGTCCAACAGCAATTATTGGAAAACCAAGATCTGCATGATAGCGAGATGACACTCGTATTGCAGCAGTGAGTCTTGGTGGAAGCTAATATTTGGGATATCCAAACCCAGTTGGCGAAGGAGATTGCTGCTACATTAGTGCAGCAGGATGCTCGACATGAGGACCACGAGGGAGTAACCTCTCAATTGCCACGAGAAGCCCTAGAAAGAGACCTCACCTTGGAACGACACTTCCAAGCATTCAAGGCCAACCAATTCCCACAAAATGTGGCACATCGAGCCATGATATCTAACCTTGCTGAAAGAGAAGAACGGGAGGCTAAGAGCTACAGTGACTTTACCCGAAGGATACATTGAGACTAAACTCATATCCTAGATACTTTAGGACTGCTAAGAGATCGGGTAACAGAACTCTCACAGAACCGACAAACCAGTCGACAAGTAGCATTGGAATAGGTCCCTGAAAGTTGGGCAGAAGCAAGAGAGGAGACTCACCCTCCAGAGGGGCCTTCACGAGATAAGGGAAAGCAAAGAGAGGGAGAACCTTCCATCCCTGTGGCACCAAGGGGTGACCTAGATGACAATGGGAGTGATGATGAAGGAGGAAACGGAGGAAGACGTGGTGGAGGCCCCTCCAGATGTAGCCACGGGTTGACACCCGAACAACGTAGAGCAGCCAATGTATTGGCGGAAGCCTTTGCATTAACTACCAAATGACCGGCTGAAGCACCCCCATTTTTTGAAGCGAAACCAGCTCAATGCGTCCCTTATTGGTGACTACAATGTGTGGACTACTTTGAAAGAAATCCGAGAACTTGGGAAAGTGACCGAGAGACGGTCATCTTTGCCTTAGGAAGAACTAAAGGGGAATAAGTCAACCCAGTAGCAATGTGGTACCATAGGGCTATGGATGGCCTCCATGGAGTAGAACAGGATACCGGCCTGGCGACTTGGAGACACATCGACTATGAGTTTACCCAATGATTCGCTTCGATCGAAGAGGGATGAAAGGCGGCCCGAGACATGAAAAATGTTGAATATAAAGATAATATTCAAAACTATGTCCAAATCATGACCAACCTTAATACTAAGGCCAAAATAACTGGCCCAGCATGGCGTCTAGCGATGGAAAAAAAGTTACCCGCCAGTATACGCTTACGCTTGTCCCTCAAGACCTTCGATACCGATGCAGAATAGGAAGCAGCGATCCGGAAAGCAGGCCGAGAAGAGGAGGAATTAAAGGAAAAGGACCACCTATTGCGGGGTAGACTAAAACCCGTAAAATCCTCTTCCGATGATAGGAAACCTGACAAACTCAGGTTTAAGAAGGAGAAGCCTCAAATCATAGGTGGTGGTCCCTCCCAAAAACGAAGACGGGAACCGGAACCCGATAAGCCGGCAAAACGACCCGGCGGGGTCAATAAACAAACGCATACCAATTTTAAAAAGGCCCACGAAGGAATCCCCTAGTCCATCATTGATGAACGAAATAAAGACGGCATATCTACTCATTGTGGAAAAAGGAACCATGATTACAAGACATGCTGGGGGCAAATCAAGGTGTCTACGGCAAGGACCGAGCATTCCACGGCCCCGATTAGACACAGGCCTAGGACGGTAGCCACTGTACACCGTCCCCGTAAGATCTCTGCTGCCCAAACATTTAAAGAAAATAAACTTTGGGAATTAGGCGAAGATGAGGAAGATGACTTAGGTAATCCCAATTGGCACGAATGGCGACAGCGTTTGTGTAGTCGCGGTTTATTACGATATGAAACCGGAATCGAAATTGGGAACCCTCCGGGGCTGGGGTGAAGTTAGTGAACGGAACCAAGCACCAGCGGCATCATTGTCTGGGTAGTCCGTCAGGGTCAGCTGGAATCAAAAATACGACTTGACCAGGCAATCCTTCCATACCAGCACTGGCAGGCATATCAAGTAGGCTTGTGGTCAAGAGACCTCTAGTCAGAAGGGTTGCCGAATTCATGACGATGAAATAGGCCTGGAAGACTACGCAGGCCCACACTCGCGAACCTATCAGTCCTGAAGCTGAGTTATGTCGGAAAGACAGGATGGTCCAAGCGCCCAGACAAAAGCTACGAATAAGCTAGTTAGTCTCTCAAATACGCTATTTATTCCACAGGCCTTACCTAAAAGTGTTTTTCACACGCACTTAGCTGTTAGGGTTGGTGAAGGATGATATTGACGACCATATCACGTGACGGGATCTTAACCCCAGAAAACATATGTGGAGTTGCAGGACACATATCCGGGAAGTTGTACCAGCTGGATAACGCTGATGGTACCTCTATATTACACACACAGCTGTTCCTGGTTGGAAGATCAAACCAATCCTTAAGGGAAAGGAACAGTAGGCTCTGTGAAAGCCGACCTCGTTACCACCAAGGTCTTAAGTATTAGAGAAAGAAGAGGCATCCTGCCTGATAACTGGTCGTGCACTGTTTAGTGTATCGGTGAAACACCGAGTAGGGATTTAGGATTTTCTTTATTAATAGGAAACCAGTTTGTCTGAGGAGACCTGAATGGTTGAAACTGCGCGGGCATGGTAACAAACATCCTAGTTGTTATCAAGCCTCAGACATGTCGAAACGAAAAAACGATGATTCGACCCCTCACCCAAAGTAACGCACATTTGACGCGCCAAAACCTACATGATATGACTGTCCAGAGGGATATGCACATATCTATGTCTTAAACCCGAACAGACAAAGATATAAGATCCGTGTTCTATTAGATTCAGGATCCAATGTGTTCCTAATCAACAAAGACCTAGTTAAGCAATTAAAAATTCCGTTCACAGAGAGACCGAATCCGGTCATTATTCAAGACTTCGATGGAGTACCATCTCTATTGGGAGGAAAACTTTATACATGTCCATTATGGCTTGCAATCGGACAAAATAAACACTTGTCCGAAGTTGCGTGCGAAATCGCAGCAGGAGGCAACTATGGGATGATTATCCCGTTTGGGTGGTGGCGTTCAGAATACCCCCTATCGAACATTGGAGACCCGGAAAACTGGGAATTCAAAGACCCCAGGTGTAAAAATACTTGTATGGAAGAAGAAGAAGATGAAGGGATTGCAGATATGTTCGAATACGATAAATCGGTAGCTTGGGGTGAGAACGCGATTCAAATTATAAGAATCGGAACCGTCGAAGACCCAAATGAAGTCAACTTCGCCTCTCTCCCCAAACACTACTGGGAATTCAAGAAGCTATTCCTACTGCAAACTGAGGCAACGTTAGCACCGAGAAGAACATTCGATCATGAAATCAAATTAGTTGACGGAGCGAAACCCTCCTGGGCACCCACATGTCCTCTATCCGAAACACAGCTTAAACTCCTTTCGCAAATATCTTAACTATATGATCCGACTGGGAAAAATTACATGAAGTCAATTGCCATTCGGTGGACCAATTCTTTTCACAGCGAAGGCTGACGGTGGACTACGTTTCGTGGTGGATTACCGAAACTTGAACTAGATTACTATTTTAAATAAGTACCCACTACCTTTAATGTCGGAACTACGCGATCGAGTGGCAGGCGCAACCATCTTTTCAAAAATTGACTTGAAAGACAGTTATAACCTGATTCGGATAAAAGAAGGAGACGAATGGAAAACAGCTTTCCGAACGAGATATGGGCACTACGAATATAAAGTAATGCCATTCGGACTAGCTAATGCTACGGCAACATTTCAAGATATAATGAACGAAGTTCTTTGGGAATATCTTGACCAAGGAGTTGTTTGCTACCTTGACGATATTCTCATCTATTCAAAGACTGAGAAAGAACATATCGAGTTGGTAAAAAAGGTTCTACAAAAACTGGCAGATTTCCAACTTGTGATTTCAATAAAGAAATCTTTCTTCCACGTGAAAGAGGTGGAATTTTTGGACTACATAGTAGCTGTCAATGGGGTGTTTATGAGCACCCGAAAGGTCGACTGCATTTAGATTGGAAGCTACATAAGTCAGTTAAGAAAGTACAAATATTCCAATGATTTGCGAACTTTTACCGACCCTTTATAGAAAACTTCTCCAAAATCTGCGCTCCTGTCACGGAAACATTGAAGGGCAATCCAAAAACGTTCCGGTGGGGCCCGGAACCAGAGGCAGCCTTTCAAGAACTTAAGAGAAGATTTACTTCTGCCCCCATTCTACACCATTTCTTCCCCGAAAGAGAAACAGTGGTGGAAACAGACGCTAGCGACTTCACTTTAGGATACGTCTTGTCACAGTTTGTGGAAAGACGACTACATCCAGTGGCGTTTCATTCCCGCAAACTGAACTCATCAGAGCGAAACTACGAGATCCACGATAAAGAACTATTGGCAATCCTGGAAGCATTCAAGGAATGGCGCCAATACTTGGTTGGAACTGAAAAACCGGTTACTGTCTATGCCGATCACCAAAATCTGAAATATTTCCTCACCTGAAAAGTCTGGAGCTGTCGTCAGATTCGCTGGGCACAGAAACTGGCGGATAACAATTTTAAAATTATCTACTGCCCTGGAACTAGAGGAGGAAAATTGGATGCACTTAGTCGACGGCGAGAGTACCGTCCTGAGCAGGGAGCTGCACATCTCGAACAAGCGATCTTGAAGCCTGAACATTGCCAGATCAGTTCAATTACAAGAACAAAGATAGGGGAAATTCAAGTCTGCCTAATTGCAGGAAGCTCTGAAGGAGATATATGTGCCCATGACATCCAAGAAGAACCGAAATGGAATGATCCCAATTCCGTTATTCGGGTCAAAAGGTTAGACATAAGAGCTAGACTACCAACCAAAGGTTCAAGAATGGCAGCTGGCCATGATCTCTACGCTCTACAAGAAGCCATAGTCCCGGCCAGAGGACAGTTAATAGTCTGAACCAGTATCGCCGTGGGATTACTGGTTGGAACATACAGAAGAATTGCTCCAAGAAGCGGGTTGGCCATTAAAAGCGCGATTTCAACTGGTGCCGGAGTAATTGATGCAGATGATACAGGAGAACTCAATGTTCTACTATTCAACCACCGAGATGTGGACTGTCACATCAAAGAAGGAGATTGTATCGCACAACTTGTGATAGAAAAGATTAATACCGCTGATTTGATGGAAATAGATAACCTGGATGAAACAGAAAGAGGAACGGTGGGATTCGGTAGCACAGATATTGCTATAAGGGCTGCGACCATTCAAGAAATTGAACCAGTAGTCAACCAGCTCCATGTGTCAAAAGATTAGAACAAACACTGGTATGACATAATCGAAATACCTGAACAAACCCTCACGACTAGTACTACACTAGCCCGCAAAGAATTCAAGAAATTCAATCCTGAGTTTCTGGAGCAGATTCAGAAGGCCATTCCAGGCGATAAGGAGTGGCTGAAGTGAAGAAAGGAATTGGAAAAACTCTGAGACAATAACAAACCTTTCCCAAGGGATTGGATCCTAACTGATGACTTGCTGTACTATAAGCAAAGACTATTCGTACCAAACAACCAAAGCCTTTACACTACAATAGCCAAAGGATGTCACGACGCAAAGATTGCAGGACATTTCGGACAAGAAAAAACTCTTGAGATCATCATGCGAGATTTTTATTGGAAAGGCTTGGCCAATTGGGTAAACGATTATGTGCGGTCATGTGATGACTGTCAACACAATAAGTCACCACGACACACAAAATATGGGCTACTCCAACCACTATCGATACCATATGCAGCCTGGGCATCTATATCCGTGGACTTCATAACGCAATTACCACAGAGTCAAGGATGTACCCAGATAATGGTAGTGGTTGATCGATTCACCAAGATGGCTCACTTCATCGGATTAGAGGGAACGGCTACCGCGAAAGATGTCACTACAGCCTTCACGAAAGAAATACGGAAGCTACATGGCTTACCATCAAAAACTTTCTCGGATATGGATTCAAAATTTGCAGCAGAATTCTTGGAATCATTGTGTAAAGCATTGGATATAAAAAGGAGGATGTCAACGGCATACCACCCACAGACTGATGGCCAAACCGAATGTACGAACCAAGTGCTGGAAGGCTACTTACGAATTTTGGTTACCAACGATCAGGATGACTAGTATCAACTCCAACCTTTAGCTGAAGACGCTTACAATAACTCGGCTAGCAATGCACACGGAATGACTCCATTCTACGCAAATTATTGGTTTCATCCTCAAACGGAATGGATGAAGGAGCACGAGGCGCATAATCCTGGAGTAACCCTTTATGCCAACTAGATAAAAACCATTGACGAGCAAGCACGGCAATCACTTGAACAAACAGGAGAAGCTGTGGTCAAATATTACGACAGAAAGGCTAGACAGCAACCAGACTTTAAACCCGGTGATAAAGTAATGTTAAACGCAAAGAACATTCGCACTCGCCGGAAGTCCAAAACGTTAAGCCCAAAACTTTATGGACCTTTCATGATTCTGGAAAAACAAGGAAGCAGCACGTTTAAACTCAACATATCGGATCGTTGGAATATACCCCAAGTATTCCATATTTCCCTGTGCAAACCTTACAGGGAGTCGGTACAAGTAGAATGACAACAACCTCCCAGGGAACCTGAAGATATCGAAGGCGACGTACCATGGGAGATAGAAAAGCTTGTAAGAAGCAAGATACACTCTTACAGGAAAAGAGTCCGTGGCCACTATCAACAGATACATGAGCTATTGTACTTCGTTAAATGGCAGGGGTGTTCCAAGGATGAAAACACCTGGAAACCTGCGACAGGAATGGATAATGCGAGAGAATTGGTGGAAGAATTTCAACGCGATAATCGGGAAATGCCATGGCGGGTAGAGGAAGGATGATAAAAATAAGGTTTTCCTGCCGTGGACAAGCAAACGCGGAAGGTTTTTTACCCTGCTTTCATCAGGTCCTTAAAAGATTATTGTTTAAGGGTTATTATTTAATATTTGAAATTTAATGTTTAATTTTTATTATTTTACCGAAGGGGCATTCAAGGTGAAGCCTTAGAGGAGGAAGCTCATGTTAGGAGTACCCGATTCTGATAGCCTAGGAGTACCCTAGGTAGGGTAACTTTACCCGAGTTCGCGAATCTTAGTCTCCAACACCCCTCTCCGGCCACCTTATGGGGCTCGCGCGTCATCATACAGATCAAACTTAGTTACGTCCTGTGACTATATGGTCACAAAATTGAAGGTGTCAGAATAACACTGTATACGTCACTACCATCCTTCCGACTGAATGCTAGTCGCAGGTTATATAGGAGGGGACCTCAGGCAAGACCTGAGAAGTGGAACAAAGTCAATCGGTCAACTACTCAGGGAGTTACTGGACTTCAAAGATATGACATCTTTAGCATAGGCAGTAGGTAACGGGACGTTTCACACATGGTCGTGATACGAATGTTAAGAGATTGAGGACAACGAACCAACGCATTCATACCCACCATCCGATAATTAGAAAGAATCTAGAGCTCCTAGAAACACTACCCAAGAAGCCAACGAGATCCAAGCAGTGTTGCAACTATGATATGAGGTGTACCGCAGTTGCGGGAGTTATGACCAACACACCACGCTGGTCCACCCCCTCTACATAGAACAACCCGAAGTTGCCGACCGAGGAATTATGAGAATATTCAATAGAATGACCTCTCCTCTACAAAGTGGGAGTTATCGGAATAAATTCTATCGGTTAGTTGTTGAGTTATCACAATCAGAAGTCATCGACTCCGGTATATGTTCAAAGGCAACTCTGTATCAAGAGTGATCCTCTTGACAATGGAAAGGACTATTGGAGCCAACATAGTTCGACTTGAGAACTTGGCTATAGGTTGAAAGACTCTGAGGATTGGATAATTACCACTGGCAACCAGTGAGTCTTCCAGATAGGAAATAGTAATTACCGAAGAGAGTGTGATGGTTTTCAAGGTCTCCCGGTGTTTGCACCTACATGGAGAACTCGGCGTTACGCATCATATTTGACAAGGTACATATTTTGTATGTTAAATAGATGTAGTCCGCGACAACTCAGACGTGGAATATAAATATCGAAATGCCTCCCACGCTTTAGACATTATCAAGCAACGGAGAAGAGACCATAACAATATAATATTATTCTTACGATTCTATTCTACTTTCTTGCACTCTTAGTAGTCATAAACGAAACAAGTTGCTTCCCAGCCTTCCTAGACAAATCTCCGTCTATACGAACGAATCCTGATTGGCTTAGACAACCTTAAGTCTATACTGGTTGTCTCCGCCTAACAGCCCCAGCCTCCACACCCCTGGCACATTTTGTTCTTACCCTTTCTACCCTTCTGACCCAAGTTCAGCTTTCATCCGGTGTGCTTACATATAAATATTGTAAATCTTACTTATCAGAAGGTAGGTCACTCTCCGATATGCTCAGTAATACGCGAACTCAATTCATCCGTTGATAATCATTATTGGTCCTTTTTCCTTGTAGTACTTTGGATCATTGCCTGACATTCAGAAATTCTCCAGTGCCTCCATGCTGACTCTGGCCATTCCACACCAATTCTCAATCCCGTCTGCTTCGCCAAATGGCTAAGAAAAGAATTGCTTTTCATGAAGGGCGTGCCTGTTATCATGATATATGATTCTAGCTATTTGCCCAATTTCATTATTTAAGAGAATGAATATGTGATCTAGCGTTTTGCGGTGCAACTTCACTATTCAGGGTGTGCGACTGCTCGCTCCATAAATGGGAAAAAAAGTAGAGCGGGCTGTGGCGCACCCAGAATTTGTTTATTTGCAGCCCATCTGCGTATTGTCCAGCGGTCATCTGACAACGCAGTCTGTCACACTCTGCAAATCTCATGCTTCTCGGTTCTGTCCAATTTTTTTTTACTGTGCCCGTCTTCTTCCATTTATTAGAACTAGTGTTATTCCTGTTTCCAAATCTCTTGGCTAACTGTTCAATTTTCATGATAATTAATCAATGCGAGATTTATAATGTGTGTATTTATTCACTTTTTATTTGTATGTTGAATGCCATGTATATGGAATATTTCAATATATTTCGTTAAACGTACGAAGTTCAATCCTGTGATTAACCATCCATTGTGTCTCCCCAACGGAAACCACCAAAGCCTGACCAGCCACAGTCCATTTATCGACTATTCACATATCCCGCCGAGCGCGCCGCTGGCGGAATTCTCTATGTCTGCTTCCGATGTGAAATTTTACCCAGTTCATTGGATTGAGCAATTGAACGTATGCTAGCCGACTGACACCTCTGGCTTCACTCTGGACATTTCTTATCTTGAAAAGTCCCAATAACCGCGCCACTGTAACGAGACTCCACTGAGTACTATTACAAGTAGCCAAACCTACACCCATACCGGAGTCAAGAGACTACCGCGGTAGGGCTGGCGGTAGACTTAGGTCTACCAGGTGGAGGTACCGGTGGTTAGGTACCTCAGTCGGGCATGCTAGGCCATACCAAAGGTACATAGGTCCTAGTATTGGTTGGGGGTTACCCTACTCTGTAGGGTAACCCAAGTAGTCAATTTGGGAGTTACCCTGAATTACTCGACGGAGAGTCCAGGTAAAGTTACCCTACGCTGTAGGGTAACTCGGGGTACAGTTACCCTGCCTTGGGCCACGGGTTACCCTGCTATGGAGTCAAGTTACCCTACCTTGAAAGTAACTTGTTACGCAGGACTTCGGGGGAAGTTACTAGATTGTTTGTCACGCGAAAACTACATAGGGTGTTAGATTCTCAGGTTGTGCGGATCACTCCCGCACAACCAGTTGAGCTCCGAACAAGCTGTAACTTGGAGGTGTGGTTGCTAACACCCCCCTCCGGCCCCGTTATAAGTCCCTAGCGTCATGGGCTACAGCCTGAAGAGTTGCTGTAAGTCTAGCAAAAGTCTCCAAGTGGAGATGTTGCCGTAACTCCATATGCGCTCACGCCGTCCGTCCGACCGGAAGCTGTCCGCAGGATATATCAGGGGGAAGAGGAGAACCTGGAGAATAGCCTCCAGGTGGTTTCGTGTAAAACGGACCAAAGCTGACGGTGTAATACTGCTTTGAAGTCAAGAGTAGTATGTGAGGTTACCGGAGGCCAGTAGGCGAGGTAACCGAAGTCCGTTGCCCCGAAAGAGTAATAGTATTGGAGAATCGTTAAGGACTCTAAGACACTAGTCTAAGGTCACGATAAGACTCACTTCTAGGAGGGTTGACTGTGGGTAGCGCCTATTGGTAGTCAACCTCCGGAGTGGTCTATCGGGGGAGCTACGTGGCTATCTTCCGGAATGATATGGAAATGAGTAGAACCGGATAGATGTTCAGGAGCCGCCAATGCTTGCAGAAGACTAAGTGTATATGGGTAGAGAGTTCCATAGTTGGTATAGTATCCTCACGGGCATGACAGCTCGCCACTGGCATGACCACGATATGAAGAGTTTTTACTCCTGCGGTTGCATTGGAGATGCAGCGGCTAAAACACTTCTATCGGGCAAATGTTAGAACACCACCGAGTGGTCTAGTTCGCTACGGAGGATCGTTGGTCCAACCCGTAGAGGTTGGCTAGACAGCCTACGGGAGTTGGGTGCTCACGAATGCAGGGTAGTGATGGGGAGTAACTGGCAACATACCAAAACCTACTTAAGTATATGCGAGTTCTCCTCTACTCTGGCAATCAACTACCTCTCGAGACCAGGACTTAATTGAGTAAAGCTGCGGCTTAACGATATTAAGTTTTACCGTTTTATTTTTTCAACTCTACTGTTGATTATCTTTATCTTTATTTCTGAAAGAATACTTCGGTGCGGTCGCAACCTCGGGATCCATCTTCCCAGAGGGAGCCCCCGTTACAGCCACTGACCACCCGCACATATCCCTACAAGTGTTCACTCTTCGAACCTGAATCCATACCCAATCGTTTCTGGGGGAACCATTCTGGAAATTCTTTGCTTCCGTGCAGTGGGCCCAATAAATCGGAAAGACATTAGGCTCTCGAAAGTCTGGGACCGGAATCTCGAGCTGGGAAAAGTGCTCTACTGGAAGTAATGCTAGTTTTGTCGAGTCCACATGTGGCTGCCCTTGATCTGTTATAGTCTGCTGGATATAACGCAGCATCTCCCTCACCATATCAGAATACTGGATTTCCAGGATGGTGCAAAGTTTAACTGGTGTGTTTGTATCCTTCAAGCGGCCTCTGAGAACCCGTCGAGATATGCTGTGGCCTGAGGAAGGGTGCAGCTCTGATGTAATGTTTCCCATCCTGACCACATTATCAGTCTTCAAAAGTGCCTCTAGTGTCTGTAGCCTTATCCCTAGGGTATGCTGGCGGCTATATTGTGACAAGATCTGTTGGCATGAAGTTTCACTTTCGTTTGACCTCTGGTAGCCTTCTGGAACCTGCACCTTATATGCCAGCTCGCAAATATTAGTGGAATACATCGAAATAGACCCAAAATATTGGACGTCAGAGTTGAAATGAGTCAGGTAGTGCATCTTGATAAAGTTGAAGTGGTTCTCCCACAGCAATAATTCCGCCCGTTGATCAATTCTTTGGAAACTCTCTTCAGTCGCAAGACGACACCTTTTGGCAGTGGAGATACCTCGGGCTTCCTTGGCCCACTGATTTTGCATCTGTTTTCTCAATTCTTGATCCTGATGGTTTGCCTGAGCGCGGGTAGCCTTTGAGGTCTGGAACTCCAGAAATATGTCTTTCGTCTAGTGAATGACTGAAAATGCATCTCCATGAAGGAGAGTGTCTCCTGCGTATGCCCACGATACTGGGCCATTAGACTAAAATCAATCAGCACGCCAACACATTTCAAAGTGTGTCTGAATGGAAGTTGTTGAGAACTGTCAGGATTCCGTATTGCAGACACCAACACCACCGAAAGACATTGGCCCAGGTTTCGCATCTCCTTTTTCTGCCATTGTGTGACTTCATGATAGGCTTTTTTCAGTGCACTAAAGCTGAGATATGGGGGGATCGCTTTCCAGGCATCGTCAAATGCTTGCTCCCACTTGTGCCTTTTTAAGAACCCTTCTACCCTGTCCATTATATGTTTAAATAGACCATGGTAGATATTATGTAAAAGGGCAGGCTTGTGGAGGTCCGCAGGATCTATGCGCTGGAGTCGTGTGAATACGTTGCGGCCTATGTTTACCCCAATCTGCTGAAAATATTCCGTGACGCTGTTCCTTCCTATATCCTCCTACTCCGATGCTGATTTCAGATACAAAGTGAAGTCGCGGATCTGATATGTACGACCCGGATCCCCACTGAGCTCCTCACTCGGAACCTCACACTTCGGGCATGACTTGTAACCTAATCCATACCAGGCGACATGCTCGGTGCGATCCGCAATCCAGGCCGATAAAATGGGAAAGTGGAGGTGCATTTTGCTGTCAGAACAGTCCATTATCATGCCTTCTTGGATAACCTGCTGAAGTGGTACAAATATGATATCAAAGACGGTCTTTAGAACATCCGCATTCATCTGCCACTGTGCTTGGTCAGCGTGGGCTGATTCTTCGGTAAACTTTAGCGGCACTGGTAGCAATGCAAGAAGCAGGATAGGCATCTTAGCCGGGCTGTTTCTAATCCGTGAATGGATATTGCCGATAGTGATATATAGCGGTCAGGTTTTTTTATCACCAGAGAAATTGGTATGGTGGGTCTGGTCCGACAATCTGATAATCGGTACTATTGTTGATGCAACTGGTAATATTTCCTACAAGGTGCTAACGGAATAGACTGTTAGCACTAGATACTAACTATTGGCACCTTTGCGGGCTGATATCATACCTGAGTATCCCACCACCAGTCCGCTTGTACATCTCAGAATACAATTGATCTCCACCTGAATCGTATTCCCGAATCGGTGCATACACCATATCAGGTCTATATGCAACCTGGCAGACCAGATAGTGGATGCAGTCGATAACATTCCGATAATAGAAAGTCGTTGCACTCCTCCCGTCCTCCATGGTTGCTTCCGTCCAAGCAAGATACTCACCAAATAGGTCCAGTACTTCGAGACGTTTTTGTAAGGGAAATGTGGTTTGAAATGATCCAGCATCCTGCCCACACAAGTCTTTTGTAAAGTAATCATTTATCTGGGACTTGGCCACCTTACTCTAGACAAACTAGGTAGCCAAATTGAAGTCGCTTTCAGACGAAAAAGGGTTCCATGGGTCATCCATTATGGCCTGGTTGAGCTGCTCATGTCCCACAACATCGCCAATTGCCCTGCCAGCACCGAGAATAGTTAGCTGACTCGATGGAATTACATGGGCCTACGGCTGGAAATCGTCCTCCATGTCTGAGTCTTGCTCTATCTCGGTGCTTGCTGGTTCGCTCACGGAATCGCAATGTATGATCTCTGGCCCAGGATTGGACTTGTTGTCAGAGTCGCTTTCATTATCAATTGGTCCACATATGATACTGGCCCCAAAAGTTATCGGTCTGGGCAAAGTCTTGTCTGCGGTCACGTGGAGGGATAGCATGATGTCAGGATGTATTGTTTGTACGTGCTATTCATACGCAGCAGCCTGTTGATAGTGCCGCCTTCAATAGGCACACTTTGTAGTGTTTAAGGTCATCATGCTTTTATGTGGTATTTCGGTTCTAAGGTGGCTGTCGGGGTACATATAAGTGGATCTGGTACGAAAAAGGTACGCGTAAATACCACCCCTCAAGTCGATAGGTGTAACCGGTACTGGTACTCGGTTAAGGATTTTGGTTTATGTTTTGTTTTAAGTATCGCTTTGATACTTGGTTTGTTTGAAGTATCGTTTTGATACTTAGTTTTGTTTTATGTTTTGTTTTAAGTATCGCTTTGATACTTGGTTTGTTTGAAGTATCGTTTTGATACTTAGTTTTGTTTTATGTTTTGTTTTAAGTATCGCTTTGATACTTGGTTTGTTTGAAGTATCGTTTTGATACTTAGTTTGTTTTATGTTTTGTTTTAAGTATCGTTTTGATACTTAGTTTGTTACTTATGTTGTTTTACCAAAGAGTATCGCTTGATACCTTTGATTGTTTTCGTTCATGCTAGACATGAACTGATTTGTGTATTTAAAGACCGTCCTATTGCACGATGGAAAGGACAGACTTCGACAGACAGTATTTCAATATACTTGGTTGAACGGTTACTCTTTAGTTTCTCCAGTACACCTCCGAAGCCTCCTTTAGTTCACACAGCTCTCGCCTCCTCTCCGGTAGAGCAGGCCACCTGTCAACTATCGTACACCTCCCGAAACGTGATTAGCACCTAGCGAACACGTTACAATAGGCTGATTTCCTTGAAACCTGAATCAGTATGCAGCTTTCACACTTGTTTAATAGAGCGGCTAACAAATCTCCTGGTTTGAGTTGTCCACGCAGCAGTCTTGGCCTTTTAAGATACTTGTTAGGATTCTAGTTTACTAGTATTTCCCAGTCTCCGGATGCGTGGCTTGGCGCAGTTTCTGGCGGGTGGGATGCTGCTCATTTGCGGCTTAAAAGTTAACAGTACGCGTAATTGCCTGACATTTGTAAACTTGACTGTTATTGCATGCCACCGAAACCTTGAGGCTCAGGTAGATTTTTCGCCCATATGTAATAGCAGTTGTGTTTACAAACGTCAGGTAATTTCAAGTACAAGTATTTTCATGGTGTTTGCATACGGTGGGTTTTGGCAGATGGCATGCGGCTCAAAGTTGATTTTGTGCTCACGTAATCCACTTCTGTGAAGTTTTTTTATTTCATGATGCTAATATTTGTACCATGTACAAGTCGTTTTGGAGACCAAAAACACTCGCGAGAAGCCTTCGTAAGCCAAAAGTTGGCCCTCTGCTGTGATCCAGGTGGTTTGCAATAGTAGTTCTTTTAAAAGGTACACCACGATACTACGAGTCTCAGGCTCGTTATGGGATTTGGCTTGGCGTGGGTCTTTGCGGATGGGAAGTGGTGGATTTGCAGCTTGAGAGAGTATTTGGTACTTACTTAATCATCTCGTGTAATGATCAATTTTCAAGGTGTTAGTATTTGTATGAAGTACAAGTGGTTTTCAAGATAAAAAACACCTGCGAAAAACCTATATAAGCTCAGGCTTCCTACCTTCCCCTAACTCCTCTCCTGGCTGTTCCAACCCTACAACTACATGTTTTCATCAACATACCCACAATACCTTTCGTCCTTTTTCCACTCAAGAGATATCTCACTCACCCTCGGTATATTCCCTGAATAATTCCATTCTGCCCCCTTCATAATTGTGGTTGTTTGTATCGAATTCAGTTCGCTCCATGGCTAATGCAATCTTCTAGCAGACGAACTTTGTCTTAAAAAGGTTCGCCCCCGTCCAACCTTCACGACTCTCGAGACTCCCCTTCACTTGTGTCACTCCACTAACCACACCCGCTCCACTTCCATCCTTGGTAATTTCCCCAATCAATTCCAATCTCTTCTGTTCATAATTGTTTCCTTGTATCAAATTTTGTCCGCTCCAAAGGTAACACAATTTTCTAGCGGACAAACTTCGTCTCCAAACAATTTCACCCCCTCTCTCCAACTCTCACGATCGTCACTACCCTCCCTCGCCCAAGTCACCACGATGACCACTCCTGCTCCACTCCCCTTCTCAGTATATCCCCCAATCAATTCCATTCTCTTCTGTTCAAAATTGTTTCCTTGTATCAAATTTTGTCCGCTCCAAAGCTAACAAAATTTTCTAGCGGACAAACTTCATCTTAAAAAATATTCGCCCCCCCACCTTCAATCCTCACAACCATCGCGATACCCCATCGCCCAAGTTACTCTAACAACTACACTCACTCCTCTCCAATCCTCGGTCTTTTCCCTAATCAATTTCATTGTATTCAAGATTGTTTCCTTGTATCAAATTTTGTCCAATCTAAGCTAATGCAATTTTATAGTGAATAAACTCCATTTTCAAAAAGAATCCGCCCTGCCCCTGCAACCCTCCCGACCCCTCAACTTACCCCATCAATAATCAAAATACCAGGATCGAAAGTGGGCCTCGTTTGTCCAAGAATCCCGGGCCACGAAAATGATAGCGACATCTGGTTATGCAAATATGTCTGCGGCTCTGCAAACCCAGCCACCTTTAGTCTGGAGTATTGTGCCGGGCGGCATGCTATCACACACCGGATGGAGTGCGACGGGATCCAGAGCTTTCGGCACTCGAGTGCAGTACAACGGACAAGGTTCCAGGCATATGTGCTCACTGTTGAGCGAATCGCCAGCAACGGTCATCCGCAATACTGAGAGAAGGACTCAGTGAGGGGCAGACATTTTATAGAATGTCTGGATTACTTGCTCAAGGATGTTGCGAAAAAACATTCGCAAAAAGTGACAGCATTGATGTAGGCAATACCTCCGCCCACTTTGTTGCCTTGTGCTGTTGCAGCCATTAATGACAGTAAGTTTCCTAAAATTATCAGGAGTAAGCTTATATACTATATATGCTAATATCAATCTCACAGGTTTAGCTGGCCCACGCTTCGTCCGCCTGTGGCTCGATGTCACGTCAGAGGTCCATCCAGGCGTAGAACTGGCTCCCGGGTTGGACAACATCCAGTTGAAGACTAACGGAACGGTCTACTGGCGTGAGCTGTTTGAACCTACCATAGAGCACCTGCTCGAGGAGATCGACTAGATGATAATGCCCGGAGTCGGATTTTGCCATCTCGTGGGGGCAACTAGGAAGGGCACCCTTGTGCTCCTCGACCATCCCGAGTAGCCGTTGCCCATCTCTGAGATGATTGTGATCCGGTCAGGCCGGCATGTCCGCATCTGGTGAAGTTTGAGTCCGGTGAACGAACCAATGGACCTCCTTGTCCATTGTCATCGCGACACCTATGACGAAGCTGCAACCCTTGCCCTGCCAGGTCAAAGATATCACCGCCAAGAGTATTGGGACGAGTACCTGGTGGAGGTAGAGGAGGCAGAGGCGGAGGAGGAAGAGGAGGAGGACTAGGAGGATGAGGTTGGTGGTGGGCATAAGGTATCCGGGGCTGTGGAGTTGGAGGGAGGTCGAGGACAGAGTAGGTTTGTGTTTAGGCTTTTCTTGTTCTTACGAGATATTACTTTTTTTGATTCTTTTAGGCCCTGCTCGGCATGTACCAATTTAAATAAATCATGATAAAAGTTGAAAATAGGATATATCCTGAAATGGAAAAATTGTATTTTTCTGAAAATATTTGTGCTCGGTAACAACTATGATTTTTTTATATTCTTATTTTACCCTATTTCCTAACAGCTATTTTATCAAGTATTTTGATCTAATGGATCAAAAAATGTCCTAGTATTATATGATAACATAATAATATTATAATAATAATTATCGTAACTTCTTTTTCTTCTTTTTTTTATAGTATTAATAATCATCATTTATTTCTTCCCAATCATTTCATATCTCAACTGTTGTATTCATTTTGTTATTCCTTGATAGTTCTTGAAATTTGGGAAAGGAGATAAATTTGAAGACTTTAAATATAATATATGAAATAAATTTGTATATATTCTATTATATTCCAATCATACATGATCTTTGTAGATGTTGATTACCCTACATCCTATTCGTATCTTATAAAATTCACAATTAAAAAAAAATTAAGATACAATTTTTGTGGTGAGCCAAGCACGGCCCAATTTAAATTAATCTAAATCACATAAAAAATCACATTAAAGTGGAAAAATTGCGATTTTTGTGGCATGCCAAACTGGGCCTTAGAGTTTCGTGAAATTTTTTTTTTTGGGCTATTTTCGCTTGGAATTATCCTCAGTATCTTTTTCTGTCCCAGAATTTTATTGTATACCCTGTTTGTTTAGCCTTAACCTTAACCATATGCTATACCCTTTGAGATTAGTATTTCAAAATCTTACTGCAACCTTTAACCACGTTTGTTATAGTCCACTCGCCAGTTTACGTGAACTAGATTAGTCCGCTCATTTTAACTTCAATCTCCCGTAGTGAGAGAGGATCCGAATACCATCCCACTGTATATTTTGTAATAGTGCACGTGATAATATGCTAATGTGTTTTACATTCAAAATATACGAGAGCAATTGATCTGGAGTCGAGTGACAACCTGTGTGCATGTGCCCCTTTAAAAATGTATCCAGACCTGTTTCCTCTGCTCTATACAACCTCCATAATACTTTCTTTGTTATTGACATATATACATTCCCCAATACTCAGGCTATCTATTTTTCCCAAACTACTCAATCAAATTGTCTATCTATTTACCTTGCCACAATGCCACAACAGCTGCAACCTAACGCCCACAGACTGTGTCTGTCATACCAACTTAGGCAAAAACTGAAAGAGGTCCACAGCAGACATGTCCAAAAATCCAGATCCAAGGAGACATTGGCTGCAATACCCTCTACTTTACCTTCTCATACTTCCGTTCTGTCTACAGGTCACAGGGGCTCAGCATCCCGACTTGAGATACCGTAGCCTGATTACCAGGATGACGGATGTCAGAGTCAGGACGCGGCAGATGATAGTATGGACTCGCATGATGGGGAATACGAGGATAACAGTAGTCAGGACGGAGACGGCGAGGAGGTGGACTTGATAGAACTTGATGATTGTGAGACTTTGGTAGCGGACCGCACGGCGCAGAGACAAATAAGTTGTCTGGAGTTAGAATTCTAATGATCAATGATGACAAAAATGGTTACTGCAACTAAGAGACCACAGGGGATTATTTCGCCCAGACTGAAAACATCAGGACCATTACGAGTTAGTCAAAATTATTTAACATCAGTGCCACCCTCCGGATTAGACTCCGGACCGAACATGCCAGTAATACCAGCCATCATACCAGGTCACACATGACTGGGAACTCCAGAATTTGACAGAACAGTCCTAGTGGTGACCAGCAGCCAACGAAATACTGCTGTGAGGATTAAGCTCACCATTTAGATCAAAGCCGGTGAATTAGTATGGGATTGGACACTTTTCAAGAATCCGTTTCCAGACCCCATTACCCTGACCTAAATGGTACACACATGTTGGAATGATGCCCGGCACGAGTTACAGTTTTCCTACTTTGCAGATGCTACGGCGGGCTCTAATGATCAGGTAGGTTTTCTTTAATCAATAATTTACTTCTCATTCGCATGACTAAATATAATGGCTGCTGGCCACTAATTGTCCAGATCCGAGTAAAGCACAGTGAGTGCAGATCTCAGTATCTCCATTTTGTAAAAAAGGCTAATCCAGAACTCGATAAGCTTGATAGGAAAGATCCTATAGCCTGTGCACAAAGAGTGGGGTGCTTACTCAAAGATGACCGGTTTAATTACGCCCCTAATGGATATGAGGTATGCTTGTACCGCTTCGTTGCGATTATTTCAGACTCCAGCAATACTGAATCTGTCTAACAACGCTGGCAGGTACACTCTCTTAGATTCCTAGGCCTACAGATTCCACATGTCATATATGCACAATTTTATTCAGGCAAGAAAAGGAGAGACACAATGGATGATGGATTCGTAGGAATAATTAATGGTACACCTTTGTGTCTGATTGTGGCCATATTGTGTCATGCTCTCCGGTGTTGGCAGACTGGGAACTTCGTTGATGAGGTATTTTTCATGCATTCCAGTTCTCAAAGTAGAAATAAAAAATATCCGTTAGTCCAATGATAGTCAGGCTAATGGAAAAACAGTGCTACTAGAAAGTCAGTTAGGAACGTGGGACAATACACCAGAGCCTTTTCAGACTAAAATCATTGGGTGGATAACTAGCAAATTAAAGAATAGAATTATGAAGGATCGCAGAACACGTGTAGAGAGAAGCAATGGATATTCAAATAATCTTAATGCCTTGCGCAGGGAGTTTGAAATTCATCTTGAGCAGGTTGGATCACAAGCAAGTGGTGTCGGCTGTGGACGTACTACACAGTGGGGATATAGTCAAAGAGAACCAGAACCGGTAGAAATGCAAGGTCCGCCAGCGAGCTTAACTGACCGGGATCTGTCTGGCGCAGCTGAAGATCCCCAGCGGTATTTAGACGAAACTGGATTGGACGACGAGGAGGAAAATGAATTTATTAGTATATAATTTGGTATCTGTGAGGAAAATAATAATAAAGTAGATTAAAACTATCGCAGAGAAAGTAAGCTTCCATGAGAGATAGGGGACAGGATCTCGTTGAGGTCACAGTATTGAAGATATTGGGATAAGAAAACGTAGAGCAGAGGAATTGCAGATGAAGATGGACAAAACCTGAAATCATGAAAGAATTTTGGAATACGTCTAGTGGATTCGGTAAATTACAACGTGGAGTTGAAATGTACAACATAATTGGCGAAGGTACCCAGGTTCTCTGAGGCTTGCGGACGGAAAAGGAAGGTAGGTGGTAAATGCGGACGAAACGCAGTCCATGACAGATCACTTAGTAAATACATTAGGTGGACACAGAAATACAAAGTAGAATAGGAAGATGGAAACAACACGAGGGAGAACAGGAGAGAAATCAGGGGTGATGGGGGGACTACGGGACGAAAAAGGTAAATACGGGGTGGACTGCAGAGGAAAGCGCAGATGAAACTAGCTATCATGTAGAAGGAAAGGGCCGGCAAGAGCAGATATCACGAGGACGCCAAAAACGTAGATGGGTGGGAGGCACGCATCTGGAACAGGAACCGAGGGTCAGCGGATGTTGGGAGTAATTAGGCCAGTCAATAAACTAGGCAAATGATTGCTAGCAATGGCCTTCTGGGTACCATCTGATACATCCAGACGCAAATGGGGCACATCCAGACGCATCACATCCAGCCGCACCCATCCAGATTGGGAGTTTACATTTCGCTCTTCCTGAGCATCTGAGCATCAGACGTACAGGAAGTACAGGACGTAAGATAAACTTTTTGCTGATGTTATATAGGATAACATAAGTAATTAATCAGACATGGGTTGAGGCAGAAGACCTAGTTATTGGTCCAGATGGAGCCAGAGATATTCAATGAATTGAAAAAACCATGACTAGTTGAACTGGTTGCCAGTGGTTGTCTAAGCTAGGCTTCAAGTAGAAGGAGGTTAGACAGGCAGCGTATAAAGATGGACATAAATCAGAGGATATTATTGCTTATCACAATGATGTTTTCTTGTCCACCTTGCAGTTGCTGACTCCCTGTCTCATGATTTACGATGAGATATTGGATTGACAACCCACTATGAATGTTCTGAATGGAGATGAGCAGGAAGTTATTATGGTTACTCAGGATGAATACAGCTTTAATGCAAATAATGGCCTGTGCTTTATCTAGACTTATGAAAAATATAAACCCATTTACAAGATAGGAATTAGGCAAGGTTTACATGTCTCAGAGCTTCTTCTACCTATAGGACGACTGGGTGGTGATACAGTACATGAAATTCTAAAGTATAGGGGAGATGTCTGGTAGAATGGTATAACACTCCTCAATCTAATAAAGTATAAATTACATTGCCATGTCGCAGGAATCGAGTGTATACTATTATTAATTAATAGAGAGTGTTATATTCTCATATTATAATATCATATTATGATATTATTGTAATATTTGATAATATTATAATATTTGATAATATTATAATATTTGATAATATTAAACATTGCTTGACTAGAATAAAAATAACTATACTAAGTCCATGACTTGAACATCTATAAAGTTTTTGAAATTGTGGCTAAATGCCAAGGCGTTCCCTGTTTCAAATTATTTGGTACACAGATCATATATCGAGAATCATAATATGGTATTTTTGTATGTATCAAATACCTCTTGAAACTTTTAGTTTAAGACAGAAGAAAAAACTGAGAATAAGTGAGAAATACTTGGTTTTTCTGACATGCCAAACTGTGCCTAAATATTAAAATAAGTAATAAATATATATAATCTATTATACTTTACGCTATAAATAATATAGTAATTATTAAAATAACCATTCTAAGTACAGAAAAATAAATTAAATGTAATAAACAACTTGTTTTTTCTATTTTTTCTATTTTTTCTATTTTTTTAACGTCATGTATTCATTGTTAAGGTATAAGGACTCACATACAGTACTAGCTATGGCGTAAACCAAATATTAATCCCTCCAAAAAAAAGAACCATAAAAGAAACCAAACTGGTTCCTCTAAAATCACGAACAACTCATATTACGGTATGGCCTAAGGCATAAATATAGAGAAACATACAACCTGGTAAGGAAAATTGTAATAAAATAAGCAAAAGAAACGCAAAACTTAGACGAGAGGAAAGGCTAGCAAGGAGGCCATGTGCAGGGAAGAGGGAGTGGAGGAGCTCCTGAGGGTAGCAGGCAGGTCAGGTGGAAAACTAGTAGTGGTAACTAAGATGTATTGTAGGAGCCTGTGAAGAAGGGCTGGTGTGGACCAGAGTGGGTCATCCTCTTCTAGGCTCTCAACAGCCTGTAGGTGGGAGTTCCTGGCTTCGAGTTTCAATGGGCATGTAAAGACAGTGTGGTAGAATATCTCAGGCGTCAACTTATAGAGTGAACTAGTGGGCTGGGTATCAGGGTCGCACCACGCAGTATGAGCTGTTAGATAGCTCTTTCCTGATCTCATTTGATGGATACGGCAGGCCATGAACTTTCTGAGGCCCATGAACGAATGAGGCGATAGTACAGGTGAGTAAATATAGCATGGAGAAGGGGGATACTGTGTGGCTCACATGTGGAGGAGAAGCTGTTTGCAGCCTCTCCTGTGGCTGATAAAGAAGCGGTCGCCAGGGTCCAAGAGTGGGAGGGTGGTGGGGAGAAAGTGCTCAGCAGCAGGGGAGACTCTACCTAAGTATCCGGTGAGGTTAGTAACTCTGTGGGCTATCGCATCGAAGGGTATATTTTTATGTACGAGGGTCGAAGGCTTGTGAATCTTTTAGTTAATGTGCAGTTACCTGGAGGAGAGACCAACTGTGCGTCGGCGGTAATCCTCAGGAGAGCGAAAGTAGGAGGTAGCTGAAAAGGAGCTATGTAGCCATGTGGAGGCCAGGTTATACTCTAAGGTGAGGCAAACTAGACGCAGAGCCATGAGGTGCTCTCCGTGTTTTATGATATAATGGATGGATGGGAGAGCTACCTCACAAGGGAGAATACTCATGAGAGTATCTGTAACGTGTTTGCTAGGTGATAATCATGTTTTGTGAGGTGTACGATAGTTGACAGGTGGCCTGCTTTTCCCGAGAGGAGGGGAGAACTGTATGAATTATTGGAGGCTTCGGAGGTGTACTGTAAAAACTAAAGAGTAACTGTTCAACCAAGTATATTAAAATACTGTCTGTCAAAGTCTGTCCTTACCATCGTGGAATAGAACGGTTTTTAAATATATAAATTCGTTCATATCTAGCATGAGGGAAACTTAATCAAAGGTATCAAGCAATACACTTTGATAAAATAACCTAAGTATCAAAACGATACTTAAACCAAAACATACAACAAACTAAGTATGAATACGATACTTCAAACAAAGCATCAAAGCAATACTTAAAACAAAACATAAAACAACTAAGTATCAAAACGATACTTCAAGCAAACCAAGTATCAAAGTGATACTTAAAACAAAACATAAAACAAAATCCTTATCCGAGTACCAGTACTGGTTACATTCCCCAAAACAAAACAACTGTTTAAACAAAATCAAACCTAATAGTCCTGAAAATTAGAGTCCTCAGAAGGCTCAAAGAACTCGCTTTCTGCTAACATCTAATTATTGGCATTGAGGCACTAGACACATGTAAAAATTGGAACAAAACAGCGGGATTCAAAGAAAGAAAAATCACAGTAGTTGCGAATACCAGATTCGCGATCACCTTAGACCTATGCCTCATTGCAGTTGGAACAGTAGTCTACCCAAAGGATAGTGAAATAGTCTTCAAGTTGGATAAAATCGTGGTTTAACAACAGTCTAACAAGCTGCTATCGCTACCTCACATTAATCTCCTCATAGTTTAACATTGTTAAGATATCCGCATAGTGGCGATTTAGGTGAAATCATCGAGAGCCTGCTCCATGGTTTTGTTCTATTCATCGCTGCTCTCAAATTCGGACTCAAAGTGTGGAGCACAGAAACCATCTCTAGCCTCGAGTTCTCGGTACCATCGCTCAGTTTCTGGAACAGTTAGAGACCAGCACATGGTAACGTAGTTGCTTGTTGGTGGCAGGGAGTTGTCAGGCATAATTGCTTTCTACCATTCATTCACCATTTCCATCGCCTTCCCCAGTCCTTCAAGCAGTTCCCAACTGTTTTCACTTGTAGGGTATCCTTTCCATTTGAGGGGGAACTGATCATTTCTATACCAAAGGCGGTGGTCTTGGATTTCTTCAACTGCCCATTCTTCTTCCTTGTCAGTGGTAATGGGAGCAGGATAAGAGCAGATTCATCCAGGGAACTTGGAGTCATCGTTAGGGTTGAACTGTTTAACAGAGGGAGCATGGAAGACAGCTGTAGGATGGCGGTACAGCCCTGTCCGGAAAGTCTTCATACCATTGCAGTGCAACCCCGCACCACCCATCACCATAACAACCTCCTCTACCATGTCCCCTCCACACTCCCTCAGAGCTAGAGAAGACCTGAACAAAGAAATTTATACCCTATATAAATATACAGATATGGGATATCACAAAATTTCTAAGTCTTTGGGCATTTCCAAGTCTACTGTTCAGTATGTGGTCAAAAGAGCTGAATCTAGGGGTGGAAACACCCATGATGCAAAAAGAGGTGGAAGACCAACCAAGATTACAGACAGAAAATAGAAGTTAGTGGAGTCTATTATTGATCCTGAGCCTCATTTAGCATTAAGAGACATTACCAAAAAAGCCAATGTTGGTTTGGGCAAGACTACTATTAATAAGATCATATCAGAAGCTGGTTTTAAGCTTCTGATACCTAGAAAAAAGCCTTTTTGGAGGAAAGGACAGAAGGAGAAGAGAAAGGAGTTTGCTAGGAGAAGGAGGAACTGGAAGGGAGCATGGAATTGGGTGGTTTTTGTAGATGAAGCCACTATCATCTATGATTCAAATCCTACTGGCAGAAAGGTCAGAGTTAGACCTGGAGAAGAGCTGGAAGAAAAAAACTTGAAGCCTAGCTTTAAGTCTGGGAGGACTAGGATTAGGGTATATGCTGCAATCATGAAGGGAGAGAGGACTGAGTTAATTCTTGTGGGGGGGAGGAGCGAGGAGGAAAGAACCAGCAAAAGAGACAGACTTGGCCTCAATTCCCACCAATATGCAACTGAGATCCACAAGCCCTACCTCATCCCTTTTATAGAAGGTCTAGATAGACGTTCTGGCAACATCTACCTTGCAGCAGACAATGCTTCATGGCATGGTGGTGAGGAAAATCGAAAATTGGAAGTAGAGTTTGGTTATAAAAAACTGCCTTGGCCACCCAACTCACCTGATCTCAATCCTATTGAGAACACTTGGGCATTACTCAAAAGAGCCCTCACCAAGTGATTCTCCAGACTGGAAAGAAGGCCTCACAGTGCTGCTGAATTGTTTGAGGCAGCAAAAAAGGAGTGGGATTTAATTCCCCAAGAGAAGTTGGATAGTTGGATAAATAGAATACCTGAGAGAATTTTGGCAGTGTTGGATGCAGATGGAGGTCATACAAAACGGTGAAAATATTTTTTTATTTCTTACTAGCTATACTATCATATTCCCTTTAATTGAGTTCTCTACATTTTTTTTTTGAATTTCATATGGTTGGGAGTTGTGGTGGTGCCATTGCCGTGCGATGGTACGAGGACTTTCCAGACAGGACTGTACATGTGTTCGTCCATCTGGAGAGTGTAGTTTTTGGTATGTTCATTCAAGGCTAAGACCTTAAAGGGTCCACTCCGACAGGGTTGCAGATTCTTAAATCATTCAGAGGTCGTGATAAACATCCTTCCATTAACTATAAGCATGTTTCCAACTGGAATAGGTACATGCTTGCATCTTTACTTCTGAGCAGTAGTAGTACTCCGAAAACATACAGCTTTGACAGCCTGGAAGGTATCATTGCGGATTGCTTGGTGCTGGTTGGAGTAGTCATCTGAGTCAGAGATCGAGGAGTTCTTGAAAAGAGTAGTAGGTAGAATGGGGTATTGTCGGCTGAAGACTGCATTGTATGGTGTCATAGCGAGGGTATCGGAGTACCTGGCATTGATGTATGTTGCACGGTCAACGAGGACTGGTTCCCAGTTGGTCTGTCGCTCATTGATAAGGTTCTGGATTCAGGTTTTTACTTACCTGATTTTGGGTTCAGCCTTACCATTGGTTTCATGATGTCCTGAGGTGGCGATGATCTGGTTGATTCCAAGAGAGGTGAGAGTCTCTTTCCAGACTTGAGAGGTAAATTGGGAGTTGGTATCACTGATGATGGACATCAGGTATCCATGGGATGCAAAGAGGTATTTTTGTAGGCCATTCCAGGCATCCTTGGAGGTATCAGTAATCTTCATAGGTACAGTCCCTCGTCAGAAGTGTTCATGAAATGCTTACTAAGCGACCTCGCTAAAAATGCGGGTATAAAAAATTTATTGCAACAACCAGTCACCACCACTATAATTATATAAATAATTAGACTCTAAACTTATTCTACATCATTAGACTTTCCTCTGTAAAGTCTAGCATTTTTTAATTTTTTCTGTTTTTGTCATAATTTACAGTAGTTGATCAAACATTTCTCTGATATCCAGTTTTATATCCAGTGTAGTGAGAAATTAATACTTTCTCATAAACATTCCCCGATATTCTAGATATTTAACTTGCTATAAGTAGAAATACAATATATCTAAGCTGTATTATTAGCAAATATTTATAGTTGTATTAGCTATTGCAAAAGT
Source organism: Tuber indicum (assembly GCA_006112555.1). Taxonomy (NCBI): domain Eukaryota; kingdom Fungi; phylum Ascomycota; class Pezizomycetes; order Pezizales; family Tuberaceae; genus Tuber; species Tuber indicum. The sequence goes on along the minus strand of VBSK01000027.1, from coordinate 145,274 downwards.
GGCTTCAATCCTTGTATGATATTGGATACCTGATGTTTAAAAAAATACAATGAAATTAATATCAATACTAATAGTAAGATGATACTTCTACAACATCTTTTGTAATATTTGAAGGTTTAGTATATTAGTATTTAGAACATTGATCTACTTGTAAATTCCAGTCAATTTTTAAAAGAATATGCTGTACAAGATAGTGAAGATAAATATTTTTTAAATAAAAAGTGGATTGGATAAAATATTTTACTTTATATAAAGTTTCACCATATACTGGACAGCCAAAATCTGAGTAATCTCTCTGGCACAGCAAGGAATTTAGGACAAGAGGTCAGATTCTAGGGGGAGGAACTTTCAGGGTTGTTGTAGTTTGTATGAGACAGTAAGGTGTGACTACTGGAAATTGGGAAACAAAAAGAAAATATTTTAAAAATACTAACCCATACAGAGGAAAGTATAATGATGTAGTATAAATTTATAGACTAATTATTTATAAAGTTATAGTAGTGGTAACTGGTGATTACAATAAATTTTCTAAGTCCACATATTTAGTGAGTTTGCTTAGTAAGCATTTCATGAACACTTTTGACGAGGGACTGTACTAACCATGTGTATCAAGAGAAACGGTCCACAGCCACCAAGATGGTATCATATCCGGGAGATTTGTTGAATGGTCCAGCAAAGTCAATAGCGAAAGATTTAAAAACATCTGAGGGCAGTTGCAGTGTCTGGGCTTTTCCTTCCAGTAGTTGGGTCCTTTCCTTTTTTGCTACCCAGAGTTCACATTGCTCGATAAAATCTTGGAAGTCTTATCGCATTTCTGGTAAGTAAACATATTCATAGGAGTAGCGGATGTTTCAATCAACGCTGTGGTATCCTTTATTGTGGATTTCGGTAATGATGTATTCTATGATAGTCATATTGTTCAATATATGATCTTTCGGAATGTATTAGCATCAATGACCATATCTGGTCGGTGTATAGCCCATTCCATCAGATACCTGGTAGGTCTCGAGATCTCCATGCTTGTTGCTGTCTAGGAATTTGAAGTAGATCGGGTCTTGGCAGTATTCTTTAATCATTTGGCTTCGGAAGGAGGTAGTGAGTTCATCTGTGGTGGTTCTGATGTCGCATTCATCCTCAATATGGGATTATCTGGTTGGTTCAATGGGTTCTTCTTCTTGCTCTTCAAGAATTTTTTAAAGTGAGTGGCGATGTTCAGGCATTGTAGGAGGCATGACTGAGACAATAGATTCATTATTGAATACTCGAAGAGGTCCACCATAGAGAGATCATGAGTCTATTGAAGGCGTAAAGGAGGGGGGTACAGGGCGTGGTGCATGCCGTAAGATTGTTGCTTTCTCGAGTTGCGCTGTTCTCTCAATGTCTTCTAGGTTTTGGTGTCTTCTTGGAGCTGGGTTACCAAAGGCGGCACATGATCGGGTTGCTGGGGTTCTCCATGGTCCTGTAGACTTGTTACCGAATTTAATTTAATTTTGGTGAAAGGGACATGTATCTTCATAATAGTGGGACTAGTGGAGTGTGCTTTGGTCAAGGTCCTGAGGTAGTGTGCTGCAGAGGGTGCAATTATCTTTCCATTCATCCTCAAGATCTCGGCCTCGCTCTGTTCCAGCCGTGGCGTACATAGTATAGGAGAAAGGAGGGGAGGAAGAGGTTGTGTTTATGGAAGCCATATTTGGTTCTTCCTTGCAGGTAGTACTATCGAAGCTGTCGTCACTTCGTCTAATATCATCATATATGATAGGAGGATTGGGAAGAGATTGGTTCTCATAGATACCAGAAAGAGCATCAGCTAGATAGTTAGTTCTCTCAGGAGTATAGACAATTTTGCAATCATATTTGCTGATTTCTCCTATCCATCAGGTTCTTATCTGTCCCAGAACCCTATCGGTCTTTAGATTGGTAAGTGGTTGGTGATCAGTAATAATAGTGAAGGTAGTTCCCATAAAGAGGTGGTTGAAAGCGGTAAGAGCATTGATCACCTCGAGCACTTCCTTGTCTGTATTTCCATAGTTCATTTGAGAATTAGTGAACTTCCTGCTGTGTAATGCTGCCAGTCTCATCATTTCATGGGAAGGTCCTTGTCCAACCCATGATTCAACTCTAACATCGGAGGCAGTGGTAATCAACCATATGAATTCCGTATTGGAGAGATCAATAGGCCGCATAACATTTGCATCCTTAATTAGTTCCTTAATGCTATTAAATGTTTGATCATGGGTAGGGTCAAAACAAATTCAGTGTTGCCAGTGAGGTCAGTGAGTGGTGCAGTGACAGTAGTGTGGTGTGGGAGGAACTGGGAGATGTAACTGACAAGTCCAAGGAACCACAAAAGTTTCTTTTAGTTCTGAAGTATATTCCATTCTGTCAGGCAGGATATATTTCCAGGAGATGCATGTATTCCTTGATCATCAATTACATGTCTAAGTATCTCTAGGCTATTGGCAAATAGGACAGACTTGTTTCTGCTAGGGTAGAATTTGTTTTCTCTTAGTTTGTCACAGACTAAACTGATATGGTGTTTATGTTCCTGTTCAGTATTAGGGTAGATGAGGATATCGTTGATGTAAATCCATACAAAGTAATGGAGGTACTCGCTAACTATATCTTCCATAATTTGCAAAATGTGGCAGGTGCCTTCATGTCACCAGGTAACATGACTCAGATAACGAAACTTCTGAAGGGTGTCTTGAAACTGTTAAATCGCTTGCTTTCTGGATCTAATCGTATTTGGAAGTAGGCATGGCTTAGATCTATCTTGCTTCACAATCTAGCATGTCTGACTGCATTCAGGATCTGAGTTTGATTGGGGATTGCAGAACTATCTGTAACCGTGTTCTCATTCTGTCATTTAAGATCGACCAGGGGGCAGATTCGCTTTCCGTCTGCTTTCAGTTCGACAAACATGGGTGTGGCACCTGGTGCTTCTGACTGGTAGATGACTCCTTGCCTGAGATTCTCATTTACCCAAGTATTGAGTTGGTCTTTGTATGCTTCAGGGATGGCGTATATTCGTTAGTTCTTGAGATTTGTCAGGTCTCGCAGGCGAATGTGGTGGTTTATTTCCCTCATAGAAGTTAGTCCTTCTAGGATTCATTCAGGGAAGACATCTGAATACTCATTCAACAGGCTTAGTACTGTAGTTTCATAAATGGTGGCTCAGAGTTCTCCACTTGTTGGTTTGCAAATAACTCTAATCTTGCGTTTTGGGAACTCAATAATTGAGTCTTGACACTTGATGGTTGCGTTATGGAGTTTGAGAAAAGGCATCCGAATAATGACATCGTATTTGGCTAGGTTTCCAACAAGTATCATTTGAGGGGGTAGCGAGACTGATCCTAGCTGGATGGTAGTTTTGCATTTCTTATGGCTAGTAGAACATGATCCTTTAACTACTATATTGACAGCTAATGGTTGTTCGAGGTTTTCGGTAGGTAGTCCATAGGTGGAGACAAATGTATTGCTGATTATGTCTCCTCCGATGGCGCCAGTATTGAATAGGACTCTTTCCTTTTTTCTATTAATTAAGATTGTACTTCTAAGGCTGGGTGGGGCTTTGCTGTCGCCAGTAGGCAGGTGTTGTTACATTTTATTTCAATATAACCGTTGTGAATTTCTTCAAATTCACTGGATTGCTCACCATCATTGTCTCTTTCAATGTGGTTTGCTGAGGCTTCTTGCTTGACTTTAGTCCTTCTTGATAGGACAATTTCTCGCCAGATATCCAGTTTTACCACATTCAAAGTATTCGCCCATTTGTCTTCTAGCTTCTTTGGTGGATTTGTCTTTCTTATAAGTTCATGCAGTTTCCTAATCCAAATTGTTAGAGGTGATTCACCTAGGTTGTCTGTTACTGCCGAAAGATGTTGGGGTTTTGTAGGACTTGGTTTCATGGAGGATAGTGTCCTTCCGTTTGGCTCTAGCTATGATTGTAACTATTACGTCGTCTTCTTCCTGGAGTGACTCCATCTTGTGTGGGAGTGAAGGGTGCATACAATGGTAGAATCTTCATTTGAGGATGTAATGTAAGATACTGTCTTCTGCCATTCTGTTCTTAAGGATCGACTCGATTGCCGTTACAACCACAGCGAAAGAAAAAACCACACCAAATTGTTCGCCGAGCCCCCACCTCATTGGTCAACCAGCAATTCTCACCGCTTCACCTGCCCCTTTTCCCCACTTTTACAGACAAATCATCCCACTTTATTTGTTATTTCATCACCCCTATCAACAGAGTCCCTCCTACACTCTTGATGTCGTCTTCACGACGTCTGGGCAAGGGCAGGGGTGGCAAAAACCCTCTTGCCAGCCCCTTCCACCTACCAGAATCGCACCAAACTAGAGGAACATCAATCCTCCCCACCTCTCCAGACGACACCCAGATGGAAGAAGACGTTCCTTCCCCTGTCCAGACTGTCGCCCCTCCACCTGCTACAGAAGATGCCTGGGAACAGGCAGTCAACCAACATGTCACCTATCTACAAGAAGAGCTACAAACCATGAAGACCTGCTACTCCGAACTCAAGGATACACTCAAAGCTATGGAAGCACACATGCTGGTAGTTCAGGAACGACACATTGCAGACACCAAAGACCTCCAAGCCAAAGTGGCAGCCCTCACCTCCCAAGTCGCACACCTTGTTGCCCAGCCCCAGCATAGCAACACTACCATTGCGAACACCCACCCCCCTACCACCCAACCAGCACAGCAAACCTGGGCCCAGAAAGCGGCCAGAAACCTCCCCAGCAAGCCTAAAGCAAGCTCACCCAGCAAGACTACCACAGCTGCAGCTTTGACCAAACGCGACCGTACGATTGTCATTGAGAGAGATGGCACAGCACTCCCAGATGACATCAACGCCCTTACCATACGAAACGCCTTCAACACTGCAATTAAGAAGCCTCTTGTTGCAACCATTGAGTTCACCCCAAACCACCATGTCCTTCTTCTCACTAAGGACAACATCACGGCTGCCCAAGTCCTGAAGCAACACAGAACAGCAATTGAGGAAACAGCAAGATCCACCATACCTGCCGCCACTGGCCTCAGACAAGATGAAGTTTGGCATAAGGTCATCATCCACGGCATCCCCACCTCAGTCTCCTCTACTCCTGAGGGGTTCCACACTGTCAAGTCAGAGATTGAGGAGTTCAACACTGGCATTCACCTTCCCCGCCCACCCAGGTGGCTCACCACAAACACCCAGTGCACAGGCAAAGCAGCATCTACCATGGTCATCACTATTGCCGGCAAAGACAGCACAGATAAAGCCCTCAACAGAGGCCTCTCACTCTTTGGTAAAAGGTTTAAGGTCCAACGCTACCTTATCTTTGGTCCAGACACCCAGTGTTCCAGATGCCTTGCATTTGGTTACCACCCTACCCAGTGTCCGGGCACTACCTACTGTGCAATCTGTACCCATGAGCACCCTACCTACCTTCACACTTGCGGCAGGTCTGATTGTCCCACCAAAGGCAAAGCCTGCATCCATACCACTATCAGGTGCAAGAACTGCAACGCACCTCACATGGCAACTTCCAAGGAGTGTGCAACATACCTGGCGGCAAATCAAGTGGCTGCTGAGAGGCGGACAAAGGCTAATTAGGTTTCCTCTTACTTGTATTTCATTTGTTTTATTTGTTAGGCTTAAGGCGGGTGGGAGGATTTCATTTGTAAAAGGGGTCGTTAGTGTTATGACAGGGGGTCCAATCAAAAGCTGCTACTAACATTTAGGAGACGGATATCAGGGACCAGGCGCGGGTGGCGCGCCATTTTGTATGTTAGTTGCCGCTTCATAGCCTCTGGCTCCATAAGCGTAATGAATTATAATAATAATAATAATAATGTTCTTCAGGATCACGAGGTCCGTTACGACATCTGTTATTCTTTTAATATGCGATACATTGACTTGGTAAAACTCATTGAACCATTTGACCAGAAGGTCATTTGTAATAGATAACTGGAAGCAAGCTTTGAGGTAGTCGAGTACTGTTGACCCTTTCAGCTTAGGATTTCCTCCATTTTCCTTGTAGCATAAATGGAATGGGTCGACTACCCTTCCTTCGCAGAACCATCCTATCCAAAGGCCAGTACTGGCCTTATCAACATCTACCTTTTTCAAGAGATGGCAATGAGGGATGTCTGTTGCCCATCGTTCAAAAGCTTCTGGTTTAAGGTCCTTTCCTTCTCCAGTGAATTTCAAGAGTAGATGGATCTTGACATCGAGTAATTGAAAGTCGACTTCTTGTATTTCCTCGTGACGGGACCTTGATGGTCCACCACCAGTGCTGGCTATATCGGATTCGCTGCTTGAGTCGGGATTTTGGGGAGGTTTGATTGCAGGTTTCTTTCCTATAGTAGGAGTCAATTCATCTGGGGATTGTGGAGTTTCCATTGTGTCATCCTGTGAGTCCTTCACTGGACACTTGGATTGTTACCTTTTGTGAGGTCTTCTGGTAATATTTGCTTTCCTCTCCTTGTAGTCAAAAACTCTATGTTGAGGTTGAGCTGAAGCCGAATATACAGAGATTCTGCCGCTTTACTCCGCTAGCATTCTGGGGTGGATACTAATGGGTGGATCAGGCCTAAATCCGCAGACAGGTTCTTAACCACTTGCTGAAAATAAAAAATTTGTAACATGTTTGCTAGGCGCTAATCATGTTTCGAGAGGTATACAATAGTTGATAGGTGGCCTGCTTTTCCAGAGAGCAGGCGAGAGCTGTATCAACTAAAGGGAGCTTCAGAGGTGTACTGGAAAAACTAAAGAGTAACTGTTCAACCAAGTTTATTGAAATACTGGCTGTCGAAGTCTGTCCTTACCATCGTGGAATAGGATGGTCTTTAAATATATAAATTTGTTCATATCTAGTATGAGTGAAACTTAATCAAAGGTATTAAGCAATACACTTTGGTAAAACAAGCTAAGTATCAAAACGATACTTCAAACAAACCAAGTATCAAAGCGATACTTAAAACAAAACGTAAAACAACTAAGTATCAAAACGATACTTCAAACAAACCAAATATCAATGCGACACTTAGAACAAAACATAACACCACTATGTATCAAAATAATACTTCAAACAAACTAAGTAAGAAAATCCTTAACTGAGTACCAGTACTGGTTACAGTATCGCAGAAGTAGCTAGTAATCAATCACTGGATAGTACGCCAGAAGACTGCTTGGTGGTCGGTAATGGATGCAGAGAGGGAGAAAAGGTCAGCGCCATAAAGGAGAATTTGTACCAGGTGCGAGGCTGCCAGACAGTAGTAAAGCTGAGGAGAAAGGCCTTTTCCAGGGCCTGACAATCTTTTGATCATGAAGAAGGCCCCTTGAGCAAGGCCCAGACGTTTGGAAACGTACGCATTGTGAGCTTAGGGGAGGTTGCAGGACACCAGCTCAAACCAGTATCCTAGCCCCCTAACTATACTGGAGGGGCAGAAAACAAGGCCGTTAATACCTACGGATAGGTTGTAAGGGGTATCATTCTGCCTAGGAGTCCACCAGTGAATAAGCTTGGTTTTTAGGAGGGAGAAGGAAACTCCTAACCTGTGGCCCTACTGGGAGAGCATCTTGACTAGGGATCACAGTCTTTGAATGTTTCTTCTGTAGGAAGTGGAGGCAATAGTAACTACAAAGTCATTGACATAGGAAAGTATCATGCTTCTAGAGACTGAGAAGTAAAGTAAGGAAACATAAATAACAAAGAGAAAGGCTTAGATGGGGGATCCCGAAGCATTCTAACCTGCACAGATTTGAAAAGCTTTGGTGAGCCCTAGAAGAGCAGTCTGTACTGCTAGCCCGTAAGATAGGACCAGACCTAAGAGTAGAGATAAGAGGATACTATATTATATCGCAGCATATCGAAAAGGTAACATGGGAGACATTGTCAAAGCTCCCCTCGATATCAGGGGAGAGGGTCGAGACCGCAAACCGGGGACACCGGAGAGCCCGTACCCCACAGGAGAGGGAGGCACAGCTATCAAACTTGTTGAAGTCAGGAAGGGACCCAGATTGATGATGGTTCTGGAGGCTGCAGGAGCAGGCGATGGTGGAGAGCTCATTGGCCATAATCTCCTCAAGGATCTTAGATACAGTTTTTAGGAGGACAATTATGCGGAAAGAGGAGGGTGAGTCATAGGCAGGTTTGCCAGACTTGTATAGCACAATGCTGTTGGCTATTTTCAGGAAGGGGGGGGTGGTAGCCAAAGGCCACAAGGGAGAATAGGAGGCTGGTGAGCAGTAATAGGCAGGTAGTGTTCATTCTTTTCCAGATTCTATAAGGAATTTGGTTTAGACTTGGAGTAGATGAGGACGAGGATTTGCTAATGGTGGCGGCCACCTCTCCAGTCTTCTGAGGGGGGGTAGGCTTTGAAGGGCTGTAGGACAGGTGGGCAATGTGCTTGGGGTTTAGGTGGGAAGAAATGTGATAGCAGGGTGTTGTTCAGTTCCTCCAATGAGGAGGCAGTGGGCAGGAAGGGGAAATGCTTGGGTGGTTTTCCAAAGGCAAACATTTTTGCCATCCATACGTTCTGGGTCTTAGCACCCTCTAGGAAGTCAGACCAGTAATTCTTCTATGCGGTTCTGATTGCTTTAAAGTAGGCATTCCTGGCCTCTTTGGCACATTTTATACTGCAGTTATTGGAGGAGGCATGAGCATTCCTTGTGCAAGTATGGTGGACCTTGTATAAGTCCGTGAGAGTATCCAGCCACTAGGGCTTGTAGTGCAGTGATGGCCTTTTCATAGGCATGTGCTGAGCCAGAGTGACTCTTATCCTATTGAGGTTGAAATCAACCCAGGAGGCCAAGGCATGTTGGTTAGAGGGTGGGGGAGCGGTAGTCAGTTTGAGGACCTGGAGAGCTGAATTGGCTTCTGTCTATTCTGTGGCAGCTCAGTGGGTGGCTAGACCAGGGGTGGGAGAGTAGAGGAAAGGATAGCTTGACAGCTATAGAGATGTAGTTGGAGTCTGTAGAGGGGAGATATGTGCTCCATGATTCCAGGTACTGGGCAATGTGCTCATTGGCAAAGGCCAGATCAATAATGGAAGAGGCATGTTGTTGGGTCAGAGAAACCCACATGAGCACACCTTAGATATTTGCTAGGATCATTGACCTATCCAGTATAAGGTCTGCATAGGGTACTGAGGTTTGAAGATCTTTCTTCTAGAAAGAGTAAAGTTGGTCCTACATGGGGTAGTAAAGGTTGAAGTCTCCCATGAGCAGCAGAGAGTGGGGCAAAAGGGGAAAGGCCATTTTCAGAGAGACAGTATGAGACAGGGAAGAAATGGTCCAAAGGAAGTATAGATTCAAGATGCGAGTAATAAATAACTTCTAAACTAGTTGTTATTAAGGTTAAGATTTAGAAAATAGGAAGAAATATTATACTAACTATTCTAATTAAACTTTTACTAAAAATATCGTAATAAACAAAATTATAAAAAGGTAGTAAATGTATTGTTTAAAGTATCATAAGATAAGGAAACTATCCTACTTTGAATCCTCTATTCACTACATCTTTGAAAAATTACTGCTTTTGGCAGCGTAAAAACTAAGAGTTTTGTGGCAGCAACTCTTATATAAACTACTTTTTGCCACTTTCTTAAGCTTCAGTATATAAGGCCCTGTTTGACTGTCCTGGGCTTAATTACTTGTCACATACAAATGACTGCTAGCTATCTACTTGGAAATAGGAAAACTAAATTGCTGTTTGGCAATGGAAAAAGGCAGCATCTATTCCATTTCAAAATAGCTGTAACCTAGTAATTATTATGTAGATCTATTACCTAAGATTTTGTGTATTTATAATAATAAAATATTTTCAAAAAGTATCCCTTAATTCTAATTATTAATATCAATAATTCTATCACATTGACGCAGATATTATGCAAGGGCAGATTAAAATTCAAATTTCTACAGCTCTCTATATCCACACCTTCCTGCATACGTATGCTAAGTTATACTAGTTACTGATATCCTAACTAAATCTTCAAAGCTAATTTGCATTTTGTGATAGAGCTCCTTTGTATACCAATTACCAGTTTCATGAATATCTATGACTGAATAATCCAATAAGTTTTACTATGATTTATTCAATATATTAGTGATGAAGATTTGCTGGTTATACTTTTATGTATTGTAGGTCATAGATTATCAAATAGGGAAGTACAGGAGTAGTTTCAGTAAAGTAGAAAAAAAAAAAAAATTCATAATGAGAAAAGACTTAACCTAAATATAAAGTTAATAATTATGTAATTATCTAATATTTTTATTTATTAATAACTAGTTATATGAGTAAAATTTTATTGAGTAACCGTAAGGTGAAAATCTTGTTAGATAAATTATCACATGTTTGCTTAGTATCATATAAATAGTGTCCATTAGACAATCACTGGAACCTGCTCAACCATTTCAGACTAGAATGACCTATTTTATTTTTACATACAACTGACCATTTCTCTTTTATTTTGAAATGGAGAAACAGAATAGCTGTTCAGTAGTGGCAAATGACATTGGCCTTTCATTTTAGATACAGTCATAACCTAACTATTTCTATATAGAAACATTAAATGTACATAGTTATAATAATTATTATCAATACAATAATTATTATCCTGTAGAATAAGTTTTATAGAGGATAATATAATTTATAAGACTTCTTAAATTCCAATTCCAATTTCAAACAATTCAACAATGCATGTTCAATCTGATAATAATTGCATCTATACTGCTCTCCTCAATTGAGGAATACAAATTGCAACCAGCACAGTAATTTATGTTAACTTCTTTTTACTAAGAGAGTATGTACAGACTCCTAGTTCTACTAGTTGTCAATATACTGAAGAAATTTATAAGCCTATTTACACTGTATAATACAGCTAATATCGATGCTGATAACTACTTTCTTGTATCTTCACGACTGGATAACAGAGTGTGGTCTACACTTAGCTTCTCATCATATCAGTGTAAAAGAGCAGCATATTATATTTTTATAAACTGTTGGCCATGGGGCATCAAATCAAGAGATACTGGAGCAATTTCAGCATAAGCTGTAATACCATTTCACAGTGAGAAAATCTCTTAATTTATTACAAGTAGCTATTATTATAGTATATTAGATTCTAATGTTTAATCTATTAATTAGCTATTTTTACAAAGTTTTGCAAGCTCTTTTACCACTCCATAAGACTTTTATTCATGGGCCAGCAAGTAATAATCCTACTGGTATTTGAAATGACTAGGGAAAAATGTTATAATTCTGTGATGTTTAAGAAGCTATTAATAGTACCTATATCTTCACTCATATACTATACCTCTAGAATAGAGTATATTAAAACTGTAAGGTTATACGATTATAAACTGTTCATGATGGCTGTACTCTGAATATGTACTTCTTTTTTATTAGTACAGGACGGAAGTGACCTGCAAATGATATTAGGGTGTCGGAAAATACAATGCTAAATATTTTTTCCATTGGAAGAGAATACTATCTATCTGGCTGATATTGGATATGGACTTTGTAAAGAATATTTAACACCTTATCAGAGTGAGTAATATTATCTTTAAGAGTAGTTAAGAGAACAACAAAAGCTAATGATGAAAGAAGAGCTATTTAATATATGATGTGCTCAGTTGCAAAATGATATTGAGAGGACATTTAGTGTACTATATTGATGCTTCAAGATTCTTAATACTTCCTCTGAGCATCATCTGAAGGTTTATGCAGAACTTGTCCATGTACTTTGGGCTTTATAGAACTTTATTCATCATTGTGAAAATAGTGAAAATGTTGAATTAGATAGGCTATTAGATGCACCATGTATGGAGGATAATAACAATAGTAGAGAAGGTATATTACAAGAGAGCGGAGAGAATCAAAATACTAGACATACAAGAGATACAAGAGAAATGATAATAGATCAAGATTAAAGAACTATAAGAATGTAGCTTAACAATATGAATTATCAATAAAGATCGAGTTAATACTACCTACTACTGCATAGTTTATACTAAATGATTAGCGATTTGCCTTTTCAACTATATTTTCTTTTCTTCTCCACTATCTAATGCAAGAAATACATTTGCTTTAACATGTTGAAATTTCTTTCCTATGTTACATTTCAATATATTTAATAATAAACATTGTATTTTCACTCACTTAGTTATATTTCAGTTAATACCTGTATACAGCAGACATTACTACAGCTGGATCATATTTACATTAATTTTATAGATATTCGATTGAATATGGGTAGGAAACTTATGTGCTATTTTCTTATCTGGTTATGGAATAAAATTGGGTTTTTCTTTATCTTGTATGCAGTTATGCATAGTGATTACATAATATTATTAGATTTGTAATATGAGTGAGGTTTTGTTAGAACCTACACATTGGCTTTTTTAGTGGTTGCCGGGAAAACAGGTTTGAAGGGTGGCAACCAGACAAAATTAATCTTAAGATAAACTCATTTTTCTTTTTCTCTACAGTAAAATCACTTCTATTCCATACCAAAAAACTTTAAAAATAAAGTAATTTTATGATAAATTTATTTACTATATAAAGTATATAATAATTTTCTATGGTTTAAAATATTGAAAGTAACATTTCATTTATGTGGGTTTCCTACTATGTTTATTCTTGGATCCTAAAGGTCTTCAATGTTTTCTTATTTGTAGCAATTCTTCCTCAATTAATTAAGCTTCTGTTAGCTGCTCAATCATCTGACCTGCTTGCAACTGTTCCTCCAAACTTGTAATAAGAATATGGTCTTCACTGAAGTAGATACTTATGTCTTTGCAGAGTCTTTTAGTACTTGAATATAAGGTTAAAGTTGTAGAAGGTATTATACTACCTAATTCCAAAAGTATTCAAGTCTTGACACCGAAGGATGAATTCTCATAAAGATTCATGCCAAGGTGTCTAGATACTTTTAAAATTGGCTAGTAGTACATGAGTAACCTACATTTTCAATCCGATTTCTCTTATTTTCTTTACATATTTTTTCAATACTATTTTTGCTTGAGTAATTTGATTCATCTACTTACTCTTAGTACTCTTTCATTATTAAATTGAAGCTGTTTATTTCATGCAGATTTATGGTGTCCTTCAAGCAACATGATGCAACATAAAATCTATCTTTACTTTAATTACTCATAACATTACATTCATATGAGCAACTGATGCAAAACCAGATTCTACTAATAGCCAGAAACCTCTAGTATTTTTCTATGAAAGAAAAAGATTTCGAGGTATTTTACATTTTTGTACATAAAACAGGCTACAGGGGTCGTTGAAAGCTCAAAAATATTTTCTGAGCTATTTAGAGTATGCTCTAGAAGGCAATCTATCTGGCTATACTAAAATAAATTTTTTTTTGTTGGAGGCCAATGTGTAGGTTCTAACAAAAACACACTCATATTTCCTTAATATTTCCCGCACACCATCTTAGATTCATGCGCACTTTTGGGATTTTTCTTGGCAGGTTTTCAGGGTCAAACACGTTCGCACTTATGTTTCTCTAGTGAGAAACACATTCTTACTTATGTTTTTCCCGATTATATTTCTTTTACTACCAGTTGGCATGCTTCTACATATATAGTGGCTACCACCCACACACCGCGCTCTACGACCGTCTCTGCTACACCTCCGTTGATTGAAATCTCAACACCATGGAATTCTCACCACTTTTCGCGTCTGGTCCCCCCCTACAGGGGGGACTAGGCCATCATCTTTTATCCTTTTGCAACGGCAAAACTTCTCTCCTGCTTTCTCTCTTGAGGTCTACCCTCATGAGACCCCTGCTTACTCCCTCCTGGCGTCCTCGTCGCTGGGTCTCTCTCCTTCCCCGCTTTTGCTTTGGCCTCGCTTAGCATCAGTACGGTCGGGTTCCTCCTTTTTCCTTTCAACAGACGGCTGGGAATACGGTTTGCGGTACGCGATTCCTATAGTTTCCTTCTCCTTTCCTCTGATCGGTTCGGGTCAGTCCCTCTGCTGGGTCCGGGTCTTGTCCCGCTGGCGGGTACGGGTTAGTCCCATGGTCGGGAGTTGGTGCTTGGTTTTCTCAACAGGCTACGGTCGATTTCGCCTCTCTCCTCCTCTCTACCCTTGATGGTGGTTTTATCTACTGTGGGCACCGGGGATTAATGGAGACCGCCTAGTTAAGACACGAACACGTGTCCGATAGTTGTATCGGCATCTGGGTCTACCCCTCCCTCTTCCTCCCTCGGCTCGTTCGGCTGGTATCCTACTACTTCCTCTTCGGCTAGCACCCTACTGCTCCCCCAGCTGGCACCTTACTGCCCCCCGGCTGGTACCCTACAACCACCTCTTCGGCTAGTACCCTACTGCTCCCCCAGCTGGCACCTTACTGCTACCTCTCCCTCGGGGGCCCCAGTCCTGGCTCCTCTCCCTCCGATTGCTATTGCACTGTCTCCAGTCGGTCGGGATCCATCCTTATCAAGTTTTCTCCCTTGGTGGGGGTCGCGCCATGAATCGGTGCACCTGGTCCTCGCTTGGGCCAGATCTAGGGTTAGCTTTTCAGCGGCCGGCCGTGCCATGGGCGTGGTTTGGTGGGTATGGGTTTGGCTTTTTTTGTAGTGAGATGTCCGGGGGGATTTTTCCTTGGGCTTCCTGCTTTTCCTGTTTTGGGTTTCTCTTGGGGCTTAATTCGTCTGGGTTGTAAGGGGGGCTTGATTCGGGACGAGATGTGCGGTTGGCTCCAACCCAGAGGGGCTTGGGGTTCTTGGTTTTTGCCTCAGACGGAGGAGGGACGTGCGTGTTTACAGGTTTTGTTTTTGCCATAGCTAGCGCTGCATGCAGGTTCTTGTAACTTAAACAATGAATATATGATATAAAAAAAGAAAGAAAGAAAAAAAAAAAAAAACCCACACACCTCACTTAGAAGAAATCATGGAACAGAACCTCTACCAATCTAACTTCAAACCGTACCACTCCTAACAAAACGTACCCGCGATATCTACTTAGTATCATGTAGTATATTCAAGATAGATACGATCGCGTCTCTAAAGTCAAAATTGCGAAGAGGTGTTAGATATTTTGAGCTACTTGGGTATCGTCCTTTCTGTCTGTTTTAGCTTTGCAGTCTTTGTCTCCTTCCTCATTGTCGTTGTTGTCCTTGTCATCCGTAGAGTAGTCTTCGTATTCTGGTGTTTGTTAGGCATAAAGAAAATGCACAGACCTCTCGGTAGGGTAACTGCACACAGATCCTCATTTATCGAAGCCTAACACCCCGCTCCGGCCCAGCTCTGGGGCCCACACGTCCTTAGCGAGATTTCAAAGAGTTGCGTCCCATGACTATAATGTCATCTCAATGAAGCCCACTTCATAACATCATATACGTCGCTGCCGTCCATCCGACTGGAGGCTGTGCACAGGATATATAAGGGGGCACCTCTGGGTACCTCTGAGAAGTGGAACGGAGGTAATCCGGCGGAGGCGCATTGAGTTATTAGGCTTCAAGGTTAGGCATCGTAACTACAGGCCGAAAGTAACGGGACGATTTCGGTTCGAAAAATCCGCAACTACTCCTACAGTGCCCGAGAGGCCATAGGTATTAGATATAAAACCAATACTGATCTGAATGCCGCTGTATGTTGGTTGGTCCCGGAGATGGGATCCCTCGAGATGTGATTCTCTTTGAGGCGAGGTGGACCGAGGGGAAGCTGCTCAGACTCAGAAGACCTAATAGGCGGTAGACATACGTGTGTTGGCGCACCGTCTACGAAGGCTGCATCATGCATAGGTGCCCGACACATACGCTGGCCACTATGTGAAATCGGAAAAGACTACTGGAATGATAGTCAAGACGACTGCAGTTTCAGACAGAAGTCTATTCGGCTCTATAAATTGAAGACCGGTCGTTCGAGGAGCATGACGCATCCTACGATAAGACGGAAAAGAATTTATGAGGACGAAGATGGTGTGCAAGAATTCAGGGCCAAACAGTGTTCGCACTTGTTAAGACTATGAGACGTAGCGTACGATTTTGGAGAAGGTACTTTGTTATAGGAGGATTAGAAGTAGTCCGCGAACAATCAGACGCGGGATATAAATATCGAAGTGCCTCCCAAGCATTAGACATCAATAAGCAACGGAGAAGAGACCGTAACAATATAACACTGTTTTACCTACGAATCTTTATAAAAATATTTCCTCTATCGATTAAGCAAGTTCTTAGTAGTCATAAACGAAATGAACGACAACGAGCCTTCCTAGACAAATCTCCGTCTATTACGAATGATTCAGGCCTAAGTCTTCTCGACAGATATTTAGAGTCGGCTTCCACCTAACAATATATTGTTAGTTCTCCTGGTTACCAAGGCTCACTAAATAAGTCGGTCACCACTTTGCACTAAATAAGCGCATGGGTTCGAATCACCCCCACGACGAAACCGTTGAAAATACGGTCGGTTTAGATACCGTTGAGGAACTCTCCCGAACCAATTCTATATTTGAACCACCGACCGAGGTACACTATCCTACTATTAGTCTAGTATTATCTAGTCCGCCGGAGCTTCCGGAAATACCATTCCTGGTACAAGAAGCTCCCTCGTGGTATACCGACCCAACTCTAGTTCCTACAGAGGAACAATTTCAAAAGCTTTACGAAACCTGGTATGGGCCAGAATTCGTCTGAAAACCCTGCCTCGACTGGGATACCAGTGAAGAAGGATCTCTTGATAGTAGCTTCACACCTACTATACCTTTAGCGTGGAGACTCGGAAATCACCTGAACTCTCACTAAGACAGAACCCTATCGCAGGACATTATTCCTTTTAGCGCCCTGTAGCTGAGAAAGAATGACAGAACCATCAACGCTGTGGATACCTGGAGGTCCGGGGACTCCAGTACCATGGAGAGAAGCTCCTAAGAGAATAAAGGATAAAGATACGATGGACACCGGAAGTGAAGGTGAAAATGCACCGAGTCAGCCTTCATCACTCCCCCTTGGGATAAGGCGTCCACCAAGAGATGGATCACGGGCATCCAACGTCCCTAGCTCGTCCCGCTCATCTACTCCGAGACCGTGGGATCAAGCGGCCGACTTGGCAAGATTAGCCGCCAGAGTAGGAGTAGTATTAAAGGATGTCTGGAGGGACATAACTTCCTCCATTGACGCTGCGAACATAACGTTCGCTCAGCTCACGGGAGCTCAACAGGAAATCGCGCTTAGGCTGTTTGACATTCAAAACCAAATCGCTGAAGGAAAGGACCTCCATAACCAGGACATAGGAGTTCTATTTATGCAATGTCAAGGGGTAGAGAACGAAGTAAAGTCTCTACAAGAAAGAATAATAAGGAAAATCGCGGACAACCTGGCACAACAAGCTGCTAGACAAGAACATCACAAAGGAGTCACCTTACAATTACATCAGTCCACGCTAGAACGGGATCTCCTGCTACAACAAGCAGTAGAAGAAATTAGGAAGGAAATGAATGAACGGGACCACAAGGTAAACAATGCCTTCAAGGAAAGAGACACACTTTTCCAAAAAGAAGCAAAGAGGACTCGAGAGTCAATCAAGTCTCAACAGGGTGAACTCAAGAAAATAAGCGCAGCGGTCTAAGAACTTCTCATTTCCTCCAGAAAGAAGGAGGCTCTGAAGGAAAAACTGGAGGCTAGCAAGCATGTACGGATGGAATCGGTAGAGGACCAAGAGGAATATTATTCCAGACCCACTAGACAAGACAAGGGTAAACAAGTTGCAAAACCTCAATCTAGTCGGGAAGGAACCTCAGACGCAACTCCACCACCTGGACAAGGAGGAGGATATCCTAGTGATGACGACGATGATGGCAGCGATTACGACGCTGAAAGAAAGGGCGGCGGTCTGGATAGACGCCGCAGGGGTTTAACTCCCGAACAATCGGACATGGCAAATGTCCTGGCCGAAGCTTTCGCGGTAAACACGAAGCGACCCGTGGAGGCACCACCCCATTTCGAGGGAGAAAAACACCAAGACGTGCCCATTCGGCTACAACAATGTATTGACTTCTTCGATCGCAATCCCCATATTTGGAGAGATGACCGAGAACGGGTCACATACGCCCTGAACCGTACCACGGAAAAAGTGGTAACCCCGTATACGATATGGTACCGCAGAAAAATGGACAGACTACAAGGCGAACTCCAAAACCGGAATTTTCGAAGTTGGACCCGTTTCTCACACGAAATTGGAATGGCCTTCGCGCCACTTCAAGAAGGCCGACAAGCCCTGCGGGATATGAAGGAAGTGAAATATAAAGGCAAAATCCAGACCTACCCCCAAATCATGCACAACCTGAACAATAAAGCTCAGATGACAGGTGAATCATGGCGAGAGAAAGTCGAAAGGAACTTGCCTGAAGAAATCCTCACCCGCATCTCCTTCCAAAAGTTCGACAAAGACGAGGAATGGGAACACATTGTCGTTGAAGCCGGCCGAGTAGAAGAAGACCTTCAGTACTGAAAAAAGTTACTGAAAGAAGGTAATCCTCGACACACCTCCTCAAAGGAAATGAAAGACAGCTCTTCAAAGAAAGATAAGTCTGATAAGCCACGAAGGGAGAAGGCTTATATAAAAGGAGGAGGAGGACCCTCACGGAAAATCACCCCTCTTCCCTCAAGCAGGCCAACGGCATTGTTCTTGACAAGCCTGGCAAGGCCTCCTATGACACACCAGCCTCCTTCCGCATCATTGTCCTCCTCCCAACCCTATCCAAGATCCTGGAGCGTGTGGTAGCTGTGAGGCTAGCCGCAGTTGCTCGGGCCCTTGGCCTTGTCCACCCTAACCAATGTGGTTCACTGTCAGGCATGGGCACTTTCGACGCTCTTGCTACCCTCTCACATGAGGTCCGACTTTCGCATAGCATGGGCCTCTGTTCCTACACACTCTTCCTTGACGTCAAAGGAGGCTTCGATAATGTTGACTCAACTACCCTGTGCGGCAGACTTCGGGAAAAAGGCGTTCAGCCCTACCTGGTTTCGTGGGTCCGGTCCTTCCTGCACGGCCGGCAATGCCGGCTCCTATACCAGGGTTCTCCTAAAATCCTCTCGCTGGTCCAGGTCGGCACTCCCCAAGGTTCACCTGTCTCCCCTCTCCTCTTCCTGATCTATGTCTCCTCCCTCCACTTCCCAGTCCCAAACGGCATAATCCTCACCTACGTCGATGACTTCGCTATAACAGTGGCCTCGCCGTCCTACAGGCGTGACGTCCAGAAGCTGCAGGCTGTCGCGTCCTCACTCACGTCAAAGGGAAGGCGTATAGGTGTTGCCTTCTCCCTCCCCAAAACAGAACTGATGCACTGGAGGACGCCCCAGCAGAGGGGGCCTCCGTCCCCCCTCTCTGTCTCAGTGGACTCTCTCCCCTACAAACCGGCCCAGGTACTTCGGTGGCTGGGCTACTGGCTGGAACCCGCAACTCCTGCGTTGGACCGAGCCACCTCCTGCGTTGGACCGAGCCACCTCCTTCCACTTCACCAGGCGCCTCGCCCTGGTTGAAGCTGCTCTCTCTACGATAGACCGCCTGTCGAGACCGGGCAAGGGTCTTGCACCACATCTGTGCCCTCGTCTAGCCTCCTCCCTAGTCCATCCCATCCTTCTCTACGGCAGCGACCTGCTCTCCCCCAACTCCAAGATGCTAGACAAGATGAGAGCGTTCTGGCACCGGGTACAGAGGTGGGTTACAAACTGCTTCGCTTCCACCAACACAGCTATTCTCCCCTGTGAGGCCTCCCTCCCTCCAATCGACCTCCTAATCAAGCACCTTCAACGGCTAGCAGCAGTCCGTCTCGTCTGCCTGCCACCGGAAATCAACCCGGCAACCGCCCGCCTGGACAACTCTGTCCCAACTACGTCGCCATTCCGGGCACTCGACTCCCTCCGTTTCCCTGGTTCGGTCGGGGGCCGCCGCCCTTGGGCTGGCCCCAACTACACCCCCCTCAGATGGTTCTCCAAACCGCCCTCCCCGCCCAGCCGACATCACCTTCCCGTCGATGCTGTCGCCTACCGTATTCACTTCATCGTTAGCAACCGTCATGACCCCCTCCCTCCTGCAAACCCTCTCCTCCTGCCTCCCCTACAGATAGCGCCACTTAAAGCCCCTGCCCTCTACGCTTCACTCAAGGCCAGGTGCCGTGAAGAGCTCCTTACCTCATGGCGCCTCCTCTCGCCTCCCCCGCCCTACTACCTTTTCGGTCCCACTCTACGCCCGCACCCCTTTGTGGGCTTGGGGCCTTTCCTTTCAGGCCGGCTCCACCAGATGCGCGCTGGCAAGAGCTATCTAGCCGCCCAGCCCTCGTGGCACGACACTGGCCCCTCTCCCCTCTGCCCCTGGTGTGAGGACGTGGATGAGACGTTCGAGCACGCACTCTTATTTTGTTCTGCCAAGTCTGCTGCCCGCCGTCGCCACCTCCAGGGGATAACGGATATTGGACCTGACTCCTCCCTATGGACCTCGATCCCGGCGCTTCTGGGCCTCGGTCGCTACCTCACCGCTACCAGAACTGGTTTCCCCCCCGACATTTATGCACAATATGCCCCCCGCCAGCCCTCCCTTTCCCCCTCCCCTTCCCTTCCTGCCTCGCCTCGGTTGTCATTAGCTGGGTCGCCAAACGGTCTAAGTGGTAGAAGGTCTCCTGTTTGATTTCATTTACTTATTATTATTAGTTTTGATTTGTTTCCGTTACGATACTAGTTAGTTAGTAGTTTTCCTTTATAAGTCCTGTGTAGGCACTGCGTCGGTTATTGGGCGCCATCGGAGGAACTGGATATGTTTTTTCTTTTGTTAGTTGTTTGACTTTGGGTTTTGTTTCTGCCATAGCTAGCGCTGGATGCACGTTCTTGTACCTTAACCAAACAATGAATATAAGATATAAAAATAAAAATAAAAATAAAAAAAGGACCCTCACGGAAAAGGAAACGGGAGGATCGCACATCGGAACGGCCAGCTACAAAATTAGGTGGAAGTGCTAAGATCACACATTCAAATTGGTCTGATACACACCAAGGAATCTCGCAAAGCGTTATTGATGCGAGAAAAAAGGACAACAACTGCACGAGATGTGGAAAAATGAACCACATATATAAGACGAGCTACGGGAACATTCAGGTATCAGCGGCCATCGTTAGCCGAAGGCCACTACGAATGGGCCCAAATCGAGAAAGGTCTATCAAGCTACCGAGACCTCCTCGAAAACCCGCACAGGCTGGACAAGTTAGAACCGCCAGCCGATTATGGGAATTAGGCGAAGAAAAGGAAATAACCTAAGTTTTCATTTGGTACTGACAACGACGGTGTTCGGGTAGTCTAGTAGACACATAGTCTCTAGGAATCGAAATCGACGGCAAAAGGGGATCTAAGCGAGGACAGCAACCATACGGGACAATCTGAGTGGGAGTACACGCGTCCCTCTTGCTGAGACAAGGGGATCAACAAACAGCGATGGTAACATTGGCGGCGCCTCTATGCTCCCCAAGGTAATAACGTATGTTTCGCCCCCTTGATCCGGACACATGTTTGTCAGGGTAGTCAGGTATGTGGCCTGGAATCTGAAAGGTCTCCGATAAGGACCAAGACCTAGACAGGAAACAGGCAGCACCAAGAGTACCGACGGGAGCGACAGTAGGGCTAAGATGAAAGAAATAGAGGGACGAGCGAGGCATATCTTCGACCGATAGGTACAAGTGCTCTAGACCTCACCTCTATCTATTAATTCTTAGGAGCCGCGATGGTACCGGCTGGGCACCCGATAAAATGTGGACACTGTCTATGGTTAAGAGAGGGTGGATAATAAGCCTGAGAAGATTATCAAAGGGACAGCTGACCAGCCCTACGCACCCGGCTTTTGTCCCCATGATATCTGGACGATGGCAGAGACCCCCAAGTTTGGTTCCACAGGTGGAAAAAGTGGAAGGTATGGGAACTCCTCTCCAGGAGGTAAAGACCACTAGTAGTGGGCTGCCCGATATACCAAGAAAGTTTCAGTTTGTCTGTGGAGACCTGAATGGTCGAAACCATGCGGGTATGGTAACAAACACAGTTACACAATGCCTAAACGAAAACCTGAAGATGATCGTGGTCACCTGCGACGAGGCAAACTTTATGCGTCTTTACCTAAAAGATATTCCTGCCCTGAGGGAGACGCCTACCTCTTTTTAAACTATAGGAGACAAAAAATTAAAGTCCTATTGAACTCAGGTTCTAATGTGTTCATCATCAATCAAAGATTGGTATAAGAACACCGATTGCCGTTCACGCAACGGCCGGATGCGGTCAAGATTTATGGATTTGATGGAACCGCAGCAGCGTCCGGAGGGAAGTTTTACACCCATCCTTTATGGTTAGAAATTGGGAGAAATAAACATCTGTCTGAGATAACCTGCGAAATAGCAGAACTTGGATCGTATGGAATGATCATACCATTCAGGTAGTGGCATGAGGAACATCCCATATCCCACATTGCAGACCCCAAAAGATGGTCGATTGACGCAAAATGTTGCGAGAAATGTGTGGAGGAAGACAAGGGCATAGCCGACATGTTCGAATACGATGAGATGGTGGTCTTTGACGAAAATGCTGCCTACATTGGAAGAATTGGCACAAGCGAAAGTCCTGATGATATAGTCTTAGGATCACTACCGCAAGAATATTGGCGACACAAAGACCTATTCTTGCCCCAGACTGCTGAAAAATTGGCACCCCGAAGAACGTTGGATCATGAAATCAAACTAAAAGACGACGCGAAAGCACCATGGGGTCCAATATATCGCCTATCAGAAAAACAACTTGCCGCCCTACAAGAATACCTTAAGATGATGATGGATCAAGGAAAGATCAGAAGAAGCAAGTCCCCAGCAGGAGCGCCAGTGCTGTTCGTGCCAAAGCCAGACGGAAAACTTCGGTTAGTAGTGGACTACCGAAACCTCAACGGTATCACAGTTTTGAACAAACACCTGCTACCATTAATGTCCGAATTAAGAGATCGGGTGGCTGGGGCTAAAATCTTCAGAAAGCTTGATTTGAAGGATGGCTATCATCTGATAAGGATCAAAGAAGGCGACGAATGGAAAACAGCTTTCCGAACTCGACACGGCTACTACGAGTACAAGGTAATGCCTTTCGGACTTGTTAACGCTCCTGCAACCTTCCAAGACATGATGAACCAAGTCCTACATGGGTTTCAAGATTACGGGGTGGTCTACTATCTGGATGACATTCTGATATATTCAAAGGATGAAGAAAGCCACGTTGAGTTGGTCAATCAGGTCTTGCAAAGGCTCGCAGACTACCAACTGGCGGTATCCCTAAAGAAGTCAGTCTTTCATGTACAAGAAATAGAATTCTTGGGATATATGGTATCTGTCGAAGGAGTAGCAATGAGTACGAGGAAAATCGACTCCGTACTGGGTTGGAAGTTACCAGCGTCGGTTAAGGAAGTCCAAATATTTATTGGATTTGCCAACTTCTACCGACGGTTCATACAAGGGTTTTCCGGAGTTTGTAAACCTATAACGGAAACCCTGAAAGGAAATCCGAAGGATTTCCATTGGAGTGCCGAACAGGAAGCAGCGTTCAAAGAACTAAAACATCGCTTCACGACTGCGCCCATATTACAACACTTCTACCCAGACCGTGAGACGGTGGTAGAAACGGATGCAAGTAACTTCGCCTTCGGCTGCGTTTTGTCACAGTTTGTGGAAAAAAGATTGCATCCGGTCGCTTTCCACTCGCGGAAACTGAACTCAGCAGAACGAAACTACGAGATTCATGACAAAGAACTGCTTGCAATCTTGGAAGCATTCAAAGAGTGGACGCAATACTTAGTAGGCATGGAAAAACCTGTGACGGTTTACACCGATCACCAGAACCTACTATACTTCCTCACTTCTAAGGTTTGGAGCGGACGCCAAATCTGTTGGGTGCAGAAACTGGCAGAATACAACTTCAAAATTGTTTACCGACCAGGAACTGAGGGCGGAAAGCCAGATACCCTAAGTAGATGACCGGAGTACCGTCCTGAGGAGGGAGCTACGCATCGCGAGTAAACCGTTTTAAAACCAGAACACTTCCAGGTAATGCTACTAGCACTACAGGAAGAAAAAGAAGATGGGTTAGGAAAGGAAGTATTAGGTTGGAAAGATAAGGAAGACCTGGCATTGAAGCCAGAAGCAAATTATTCGGATAAATATATCCGAATAAGACCATTGAACCACAAGGCAAGACTGCCTGCCAAAGGTTCAAGAATGGCGGCCGGACATGACCTCTACGCCATAAGTGACATCGTTATCCCTAAGCGAGGCCAAGCACTGCTCGATACCAGGTTAGCGATAGGTCTACCAATAGGGACATACGGATGGGTAGCAGCTCGTTGCGGCCTCGCTGTACGTTCTGGAATCTCGGTTGGCGTTGGAACAATAGACGCCGACTATACGGGAGAACTCAAAGTCTTGCTTTACAACCACAAAGATGTGGATTGCCAAGTCCGAGAAGGGGATAGAATAGCACAGCTCATCATGGAAAAAATCGACACATCCGATTTAATAGAGGTCGATGAACTAGACGAGACAGAAAGAGGAACCCAAGGTTTCGGAAGTACAGACATCGCTACAAGAAGTTTGACATTAAAGGAACAAGAACCTATCATATGTCAATTAGAAGCATCGACTGCTGAGAATTCATCCTGGTACGACATTGAGGAAATAACAGAGAAAATACTAATATCAACAGCCATGCTAAAACAAAAGACTATGAAAACGTTTAACCCTGAGTTCTTCGAACAACTTCTTGAGGCCTCACGGTCAGATAGAGACTGGCTAAGACGACGAGAGGACTTATCGAAGCTCCGAAATGAAGGAAAGGAATTTCCTAAGAACTGAACACTAATCGACGACCTTCTATACTATAAGAATCGTCTATTTGTCCCAGACAACCATGCCTTATACACCAAGATAGCCGAAGGATGCCATGACGCAAAGATAGCCGGACACTTCGGACAAGAAAAAACCCTTGAGATCATCATGAGAGATTTCTACTGGAGAGGATTAGGCGAATGGATCAATGACTATGTACGGTCTTGTGATGAATGTCAACACAACAAGTCACCACGACATGCGAAATACGGGCTGTTGCAGCCGCTACAGACCCCGTTTACGGCATGGTCATCAATATCAGTTGACTTCATAACCCAACTACCAGAATCACAAGGTTGTACACAAATTATGGTAGTTGTGGATCGATTCACGAAGATGGCACACTTTCTTTGATTGCAAACTACGATCATGGTAAAGGATGTCGCTAATGTGTTCTTAAGGGAAGTCTGGAAGCTACATAGCTTACCGACGGAAATCATGTCGGACATGGACTCTAAGTTTGCAGGGGAGTTTTGGGAATCCCTGTGTAAGGCGAGGGAAATAAAGCGACGAATGTCGACAGCATATCATCCACAGACGGATGGACAGACAGAAAGAACCAACCAAGTGCTGGAAGAATATCTTCGAAGTTTTGTCAACTACGACCAGGACGACTGGTATCAGTTGCTACCACTAGCGGAACACGCATACAACAATTCTGCGACCAATGCCCACGGGATGTCGCCTTTTTATGCAAACTATGGTTTCCACCCCCAGACAGAGTGGATGAAAGAACGAGAGGCTCAAAACCCAGGTGCAACCCTATATGCGAACTGGATCAAGACAATACACGAACAAGCAAAGAGCTCGTTAGAAAGGACAAGAGAAGGAATGGCTAAATACCACGATCGGAAAGCCAAAAAACAGCCGGAGTTTAAGGTTGGCGATAAAGTCATGCTAAACGCAAAAAACATACGCACCCGACGGAAGTCACAAAAGCTAGCGCCCAACCTATATGGGCCTTTCCAGATATTGCAAAAAAGGGAAAATCGTGCATTTAAGCTAAACATATGCGACCGGTGGAACATTCATCCTGTCTTTCATGTATCCTTGTTTGAACCTTATCGACAGTCTGTTCATCCAGATCGCAGACAACCTCCAAGAGAACCAGAGGAGATTGAAGGAGACTTACAATGGGAAATAGAGAAAATTGTCCGTAGCGAGATACGGACCTATAGACGAAGGGTCAGCAATCGTTACCGGCAGGTACGAGAGCTGTGGTATTTTGTGAAATGGCAGGGCTGTACAGAAGATGAAAATACTTGGGAATCCGCTACGGGTATGGAAAATGATGAAGAAGTAGTCGAAGAGTTTCATCGAGACAACCCGGAGATGCCAGGGCAGGCAGAAGTAAGACGATGAGGAAAAGGTTTTCCTACGGTGGACAAGCAAATGCCGGAAGGTTTTTTACCCTGACCACATCGGGTCTTAAAAGGAAATTTGTTAAATAGATAATACTAAGAAAGGTGTTCGAGGCGAAACCTTGTAGGAGGGAGCTCATGTTAGGCATATAGAAAATGCACAGACCTCTCGGTAGGGTAACTGCGCACAGACCCTCATTTATCGAAGCCAAACACCACCCTCCGGCCCCGCTCAGGGGCCCACACGTCCGTAGCGAGATTTCGAAGAGTTGCATCCTATGACTATAATGTCATCCCAATGAAGCCCACTTCATAACACCATATACGTCACTGCCGTCCGAGCGACCGGAGGCTGTTCACAGGATCTATAATGGGGCAACTCTGGGTACCTCTGAGAAGTGGAACGGAGGAGCTCCGCCGGAGGCGCATTGAGTTATTAGGCTTCAAAGTTAGGCATCCTAACTACGGTCCGAAAGTAACGGGACGTTTTCAGTTCGAAAATCCGCAACTTCTCCTACAGTGTCCCAGAGGCCATAGGGATTAGATATAACACCAATACCTATCTGAAGGCCGCTGTATGTTGGTTGGTCCCAGAGATGGGATCCCTCGAGAGGTGATTCTCTTTGAGGCAAGGCGGACAGAGGGGAAGCTGCTCAGACTCAGAAGACCTTATAGGCGGTAGAAATACTTGTGTTGGCGCACCGTCTACCAAGCCTGCCTCATGCATAGGTGCCCAACACATATGCTGGCCACTATGTGAAATCGGAAAAGACTACTAGAACGATAGTCAAGACGACTACAGTTTCAGACAGAAGTCTATTCAGCTCTATAAATCGAAGACTGGTCGTTCGAGGATAATGACGCATCCTACGATAAGACGGAAAGGAATTTATGAGGATGAAGATGGTGTGCAAGAATTCAGGGTCAAACGGTGTTCGCACTTGTTAAGACTATGAGACATAGCGTACGATTTTGGAGAAGGTACTTTGTTATAGGAGGATTAGAAGTAGTCCGCGAACACTCAGACGCGGGATATAAATATTGAAGTGCCTCCCAAGCTTTAGACATCAACAAGCACTGGAGAAGAGACCTTAACAATATAACATTGTTTCACTTACGAATCTTTATAAAAATATTTCCTCTATCGATTTAGCGAGTTCTTAGTAGTCATAAACGAAAAGAACGACACCAAGCCTTCCTAGACAAATCTCTGTCTATTACGAAGGATTCAGGCCTAAGTCATCTCGACAGATATTTAGAGTCGGCTTCCGCCTAACAGTGTTTAAGTCTGTCCTGTTGAGGAGCCTTGAGATGGCTTGGGAGTCAAGGCGGCAATGGTAAAAGGGTGTTAAGTAAAGCATTGTTTACTGTCTCTTGATAGTGAAATAATTGCTAAGTTTGGTAATCTGTTCACCCCAGCAGATGCTTAAAGCTTTTTTTGGAAACAGTGAAAGGGTACCAGTATTGTAAAGCTTAGGGCAAAGAGTGATCAGTTCTATGCTGAAGATCAAAGGTGTACTTATGTCAAGGTCAAAAAATGTAACCTACTCCTAAGTAGCTTAAGAATCTCAAAGAGATTCCTGAACAGTATTAGGATAGGAGGAGAAGCATCGATGGAATTCTTTTTTAAAAGTAGCAGAACTAAGGGAAATATAGAGTTATCATTCAACCTGTAGTATATTCAGAAGAGCCTTCCTGTTAGACTTGAGAGTTTAAATCTTTATGGGATTGTTGTCTCTTTAAAAGCAAAAGATAGTAACTAGGAAACATTACGATACTAACATATCTAGGGAAAACATTCAACAGTGCTAACATAGTAGCGAAAGTAAATCAATCAAAGTCCTAAAGAAGCAGACTTGAAATGACAGAATAACATTAACAAAACATGTAATAGAATCAAAAAAAAGATAATATAAGCGGTCGCGACTAAAGTACTAATACGGTAGTAACAGTAGTGCAAGGTGATACTCCGCTGGGTAGTAGCATAGCAATGGATACAAATAAGTCAACAAAGGAGATGCACTCAATTGAGTAATAACTTAGCAGCTTAGAAAACATGCACTACTAGGAAGAGTTCTAAGTAGGCAAGAAACTAACTTCAAGCTAGCTATATTGGTAAAGAACAATATGATTCTGTTACAATAAGTAAAGGTAATTTTTACTGAACAAGGTCCTTTACACAACGATAGCCGAGGGATACCTTGATACTAAACACCGACCCTCTCCGCTACACCTCCGGTGATTGAAATCTCAACACCACAGGAATTCTCACGATCTTTTGCGTCTGGTCCTCCCCCCTAGGGGGGGGACTGGGCCAACACTTTTTATCCTTCTACCACGGTAGAACTTCTCTCCTGCCTTCTCTCTTGATGTCTACCCTCTTGAGATCCTCCCTACTCCTTCCTGGCATTTCTGAATGCTGGGCTCTCTTCTTCCCCGCTTTTGCTTTAGCCTCGGTTAGCATTAGCACGGTCGGGTTTCTCCTTTTTCCCTACAACAGCCAGCTGGGAACACAGCTTGCGGTATGCGATTACGATGGACTCCTTCTGCTTTTATCTGGTCGGTTTGGATTAATCCCTCTGCTGGGTCAGAGTTTTGTCCCGCTGGTGGGTACGGGTCAGTCCCACAGTCGGGGTATTGTGGTTGGTCTTCTCAACAGGCTATAGTCGATTTCGCCATCCTCCTCCTCTCTACTCGATACGGTTGCTTCGTCAACCGTGGGCACTGGGGGCTTCACGAGGCCGCCTAGTTCAGGCACGAACACGTATCTGATAGTTGCCTCGGCATTTGCGTTTACCCCTCCTCTCTCCTCTCCTCGGCTCAGTCGGCTGGTACCCTACTAGCCCCCCCGCCTTACGCCTGGCGGGCACCCTACTGCCCCTATCTTAAGCTAGCACCTTACTGCTCCCCTAGCTGGCACCTTACTGCCACCCGTTTTTTATTGGGGACCCAAGCCCTGGTCTCCCGCCTCCAGTCGGTATTGCACTGTTTCAGGCCGGTCGGCACCATCCCTTCCTCCTTGGCTACTGCGGCTTCGCAGCTGCACACCGTTGCTAGAGTTCCTGGCCCCAGTGTGCCCGGCTCCTACTTTGTTTGGGGCTCTTTGGGTTAGGATCTGGGCGGCCAGGTCTGCTATGGGCGTTCCTGGTGGATATGCGTTTGGTTTCTTTTGTGGCAAGATATCCAGGGGGATTTTTCCTTGGGCTTCCTGCTTTTCTTGTTTCGGGTTTCTCTTAGAACTGAGTTCGCTTGTGTTGTAAGGATAGGCTTGATTCAGGGCGAGATGTGTGGTTGGCTCCATACCAGAGGGGCTTGGGGTTCTCGGTTTTTGCCTCAGACGGAGGAGGGATGCGTGCTTTACGGTTTTGTTTACACCATAGCTCACGCTGCATGCGAGTTCTTGTACCTTAACAACGAATATATGATATAAAAAAAATAAAATAAAATAAAATAAAATACCTTGATACTAAAATAGCAGGACATCAGAAACAAGAAAATACTCTCAAAATAATCGTGCAAGATTTCTATTGAAAATTCTTGGCAAATTGGGTAAATGATTACATGTGGTCATGTGATAATTGCTAATATAATAAATTACCACGTCATGTATAATACCGTTTTCTTCAACTACTATCAATATCATATGCAGCTTAGGCATCTATATCTGTAGACTTTATTATGCAACTATCTCAGAGTCAAGGATGTACTCAACTTTTTGTAGTAGTTGACTGATTTACAAAAATAGCCTACTTTGTTAGATGAGAAGGAACAGCTATCACTAAAGATGTACAGCCAGTCATTAGAAGTAGGCGTAATCCAAGATATATTTAATTAGCAATTGCACCACAGTGGGGTAGCAGGGTTGCATTCTTGACTGTGAGCACCTGTAAATGTACTTGGACAATCATTTAAACGAACAACTATGATCAAGAATACACTAATCATAATAAATAAATTAAATAGAACTAATACTAGTGTTAAGGGGTCCTGTTCCTATATCGATTCACGCGACAGGCAACGATACTTCTCTTATAGTATCTTATGACACTATATATTTCGTACTAATAGTGTGCCTTCACACTATTACTTTTCTTCGTCGTTCTCGTATAGTGTGCGTTCACACTATTACCTTTTCTCTTGTTACACTTAATAGTCGTAGAGGCGTTCCTCTTCTACTAAGTTTGGGTAACTATCGTGAGGTAGATAGAATAAAGTAAATTCGTTCTTAAAACAATAAGTAGGAAAATAACTTAGATGGTTGCGTGAAGAACTACCTAACTCGCCTCCGAGGACTCCTTATATAGTCCTTCCCTCAACCCGCTTACAAATCAAACCAAAGGCAGTCTGCCTTGCCAGTCTGCCTTGCGCAGCCCCCTTGTGCAGCCCCATGACCTCTGAATAGATCATGTGCGTGAAACATAACATAAAACATAACATAAACCTAACGAGTCTGCCTTGCGCACAGCCTCGTTGCATAGCCTCCTTATGCAGCCCCGTGACTTCTAAATAAGTCTCGTGCGTGAAATATAACAAATAAAACCTCAACGAGTCTGCCTTGCAGTCTGCCTCATTGCATAGCCCATCATAAATCACATGACCTCTGAATAGGTCAAGTGCGTGAAAACATAAATCATAACATAAATCAACTTCATAACAAAAGAAACTCATAAACCAATTTGGTAACAAATGAAACTTACTAGCTAACTAATGAAATCTACTATGTCCGATCTAGAATCGTGACAACTAGCTAGTACTTCGTATACCCCTCTCTTGCTTCTACAACAGTAGTGACCCTATCAGTCATTGATTTCTACAACTTCTCAAAAAGATTCCTCAGGAATTGGCTCCAAAACTAATGGTAATTCATGTGCTAGCTTCTTTTTAATAGCTTTCTTTCCTCCTGCGTATCTCCAATCCTTGGGTACTATTAGTGCTGGTACTTTTTAAGCTCAACCCATATATGCTCAATAGGATTTAAATCAGGGAAGTAAGGAGGATGATCTTCAAGTTCAATACAATTTCTCTCTAATCAGTCTATTACACTGTAAGCCTTATGAACAGGTGAATTATCTTGCTAAAAAAGAATAACTCGCATAACAAAAGAAACAATTTGATGAATAACAAGAAAAAGATGTCTTCTCAATAACCTAACATACCTGGTCTTATTGACATTTTGAGTAATAGGAACTAAAAGACTTTTATTCTTCTCCTAATAGCACCCCCAAACTATAAGCGAAATTCCCTTTTCTTTCCTGTTCAGGTGGATGCAATCAGCTAATTAAAAACTTTTAATACAATATACTCTCTCAGAAAATTCTCCTTTTTAGATTATGCTAATTCTAGTCTGTAGTTACACTAATGATTCATCTTACTAGTAGGTTATATAAACTTTGTATTCTTAACCTGATTTTCAGATACAAAAAGGTAAATTGAAAGAAATATTTAAGATTATTGAATATCTTATCATATTGTATTCCTTAGTTCTTAATGAAATTAATTATATAATGTAAATTTGAAAAAATGTGATGGTTTATATATAAGTAAACTATAAATATATATATCCTACCTTTTTTTATAAAGTTCCTGAATTTCTAATTCAGTTATCAAAATTATTAATATAGAAATATTAATAAAAATAGTATTGCAAATGAGAAAAACCTATAATAATTTAAATATTATTTAGAGATCAGATAATTTCAAATAATAATTATGTATTTAAAACATGAAAATGTTTCCCAATAGATTTTATGCCAGCACTTCATGTTTAAATAATAAATTGTCATCTTGTTTTAAATTTGATTGACTAATGTTATAGTAGTTTCTCTGAAGATGAATCTGTATCTTAATTATTATAAATTATAAATTATGACTTGACCCTTTACTTTATAATAATATATTCTGACTGTATACCTAAGGCAGAATAACATTATTGAGGAGGATTACAGTTGATATTATTGGAAAATTATGAAGGGTATTTGTCAGGGTGATGGCTGTGTGGGAAACCTACTCAAACTTAACTTTCTAAACTCTGGTTTAAGTGGTTTCTCCAACTGCAGTTTGGGTAGTATACATTGCTAAATACCAAAGAAATACTGTAAAAGTTGAGGTTAAAGATAGAGAAATAAATAATCAAGTGAAGAAGTTAAATCCCAATTAAGCAATATCAATTAAGTTTACTTAGTACCTAATGTTGGACGAAGTAAGTTACGGTTTGTATACTGAATGTTACCCTACACAAAGTTGTTTTCAAACTGTGGTTTTGAACTATTACAGAGACCAGTGTTTGGAAGCGGCATTCAGCCAAACACCCAAGCACATTCAAACTGCAGTTTGAATGGAAAACTCACTTAAATTGCAGTTTGGGTGGGTATACAACCCAGCTGTCGCTGTGCCAAACACCCCCTTATTACAGATGTTTGGCTTTCGGAACCATAGTACAAATATATAAGCTTCCATAATTCTATCGTTGTATTTGGTGGCGCCATTTTTTGTGAGGTATGATACAAACTCCACATTTTATATATTATACGGTAATACATAATACCTATTACCAACCAGTAACACAATTTATGAAACTTGCAAGACTCAAATTACAAGTTTGTCAAAAGATTTTAATCACTCCCCAAACATATCACCAACGGGGCAAAATCCCCAGCACAGATGCAACTATAAACATACTTTCCAATCTCACTTCAGGCTATATCCTCCCCTTCTTCCTAGGAATTTTTCCGACCCTCCCCTCCCGGACACTTTTCACACCAAGTCCCTTGCGCCCACTCTTCTCCTTCCATACCTTTTTCCTCCCTCCACTCCCAGCACTTGAAGAATAGAGACCCTTCCCAGTCTTCTCCGAGTCAATTTCCATTCCCTCATCCCCGCTATCACTATTATCATCGCCATCGCCATCGTGTCTCCCTTTCCTATTAGAATACTTAAGACGCCCCCGCTGGCCACGTACGAAAGCATCCTTGCCAGCAATCGCCTGCACATATGCATTCACGCCATCAGCGGGTGTAAGCCCAGTACCCATTTCCACATCTTCACTCCTCTCTGCGTTGTCATTGTCCTCCCCACCAAGAATGAGTTTTCCATCTTTATTAGTCCTTGCCTTCGCTGTAGCAGACTTTCTCAAATCCCCAAATCGGGCGCGCTGCGGTCGGGTAGAAGATATGTTCGCTATGGATTTCCGGTCGAGCAAGTCGAGTGGTTCGTCTTCTCCCTCGTGGATGTATGCTTCGCCAGATTTGCCACCACGCTTGTTCTTCCGACGCGGGGCGGAATCAACTTCAGCGTCCGAGTCGCAAGACATGTC
This sequence comes from Tuber indicum, assembly GCA_006112555.1. Taxonomy (NCBI): domain Eukaryota; kingdom Fungi; phylum Ascomycota; class Pezizomycetes; order Pezizales; family Tuberaceae; genus Tuber; species Tuber indicum. The sequence goes on along the minus strand of VBSK01000027.1, from coordinate 111,679 downwards.
TGAGTCGGAGTCATAGATTGCAGCTTCGAATTCTGAGGCGAACTTACTCTGGCGTTTCGCTTTCGGTACAGCGTCTACTTCTACATCGCCACCGTCTTCATCACAGCTGGGGGCGGCGATGGCGTCTTTATGCTTCTTCCTCCGCTCTCGAGTTTTCCGGATGTTAATTACCAGTTTCTTATCATCCTCTGGAACGTGCTTTTCTACAGCCCCATAGCCAAAGCGTCGGACCATGCGTTCTATAATATGCTTGACCTTCGCTTTGAAATGTGCTTTGTGCTCGTGGCTCCAGATCATCAAGTTCGGAATTAAGGTTTTGAACCTGGGCAGCATAGTTTCTTTTGGTAGGGAGATGATGCACACCTTTATAAAGCCCAGAACTGAGCGGACGATTTCACGGTTCTTGCTGGCAAGGAAGAGGTCTAAGGTTGTTATCATTTCTGAGATAAGGGGCTTGCTTATATCATCTTCACGTCGTTAGCACTTTGACTTCGAGGTAGACTATGGGGAGGAATGGGGGTAACCTTTGAATTGGTATAAGATACGGGTAAGGGCGGTTATACTCGCACTAATCATGTGTGGCGTGCTGCCTGCGAGACCAGCGGAGACCATGGTGATGTATTCGTCGAGTGTTGCAGCGACATTGGAGGCGTCCGAGGACATGTGGGTTACTTTGCTATTTATTACTGTGCCACCGGATTTCATTTTCTCTCCCATGAGGACTAGCAGGTCAAAAGCTGCTGTGCGGGCTTTTTCGTTGACTTCCTTTGTAGAGATAACTACCTCGGAAAGGATCGATGGAATGAAGTGCAGATCTGTGGTTGGGAGGAATTCGATAAGTTGGGAGAGAGCTATTAGGCGGTCCTAGTATATAGTTAGTAAGTGCCCCGATTAATAGGAATAGAGCGGATATCTACTCTTCTAGCAGGAGAAGTAGCTTTCTCAGCAGCATCTATTAGGAAATTTTGTAGATCCTCAGATTTCTCAATTAATGCTTGCTTGCCAGATTCTGCCTCTGCTAGTCGTGGTAAGATCTTGTACGCCTTTTTCTGCAATTGCGGGTCCTCGCTCTTGTCCACCGTCACAGAAAAGATTCTGAAAAGTGTCAGGTGACTGCCGGGCGGGAGATATGGTGTAATGGTGATGACCAAATCCATAAGCGTATGTGCCATCGGCGACATCCTGGTGTCCCCAGCAGCTTCTGTCTCGCTCGTTTTCCTGTCGGGTTCGGCGAGGGTTGCCTCAAGCATCGAAGTAACCTTTTGGAACGTTGTCGTAAGTTCTGTGTCAGGAGTGATGCTCAAGAAAGAATTGAGACACTTCAGTATGAACCCACGATATTGCGGCAGCGTCGTACTGTAAACATTAAACAAAACTGCCAGCATATTCCCAGAATAGGATGCAAGGTGAGCAATATTCTTCTTTGCATCAGCCTTCGAAACTCGGCGCTGAGCCGCCAGATTCTCCACACCATCTTCGAGAGGAACCTCCAAAACTGCCTTATTGGAGTCAACGAGCCGCTGCAAAGCTTTACAAATGTCCGACCGAAGATCAACTTTCTGATAGAGAACATTGGCAATCAATTCCGCGAATGTCTGATCAAAAGCCTCTGTAAGGTCCAAGGGTAAATCACAATACCCCGGCAAGAGTGCCCAAATCTGCCCCACCAATGTCTCAAAAATCTTAATCTCAACAGTCTTCTCCTTCCCCTCGCCGAAATCCACCACTTTCTGGAAGAATGCCTCGCTAAGAGGGACAAAGTCCTCCCTAAAGTGCCGGAGTTTGGTGTTTTCTACCCAGTCTCTCAAAATCGGCAACATCCAAGCACGGCCGGGGGTACCAGGTGCGGGTTTGATCAGGTTGAGTGCGAGGATGGAGAGGATGGTGTCCGGTCCCACGGCACGGATTGCTCGTCCAAGGACTTCGTCTGCTTCTTTCTTACCCTGGAAGCCTTCATTTGAGCGGAGGCTGCCAATGACTTTAACAGCTTCGTCGAGGAGCGGGGTTGAACGCCAGCGGAGCTTGTCGAATAGGGTGCTGAGAATTTCAAAGACTTGGTTCCAGGCTCCTTGGAAGCGAACACTAAGCAGGTTGGTCGTAGTAACGGTAATCCTCTCGAAAACTCTCCCCGTGGATCTTGTGATGTCAAAGAGGGAGCTATGTGGGATACAGCTGGTCGCGAGTGAGATTAAGCATTGCGCAGCGGAGGTTCGGATGTTGCATGCTTGGGAGCCTAAAAATGCTGCAATGGTTTCGAAAAGGGATGGAAGTTCCACAAGTGCCTCGCGCTCTGATACTTGAGCATATACTTCATATCCTCTCGCGATGACCGCAAGCCATGATGGTAGCAATTGGGAATCGTTTTGTGAAGGCCTTAGTTCGGTGATGACCTCAATCACTCTCGGCAACTTTGCACTGGCCATGCCGTCCACTAAGCTGGCAAACATCTCTTCAAATACTCCAAACGCTGCCCTCATCACGTATTCATTGGTGCTCTTTGAAACGCTTAATAGAACCTCGCACAATCCCTCAACCTTCCTATTTGGCCAACCACCAGCGCTTGCAACAGCCTTAATCAGCTGAAGCGAGTGTATAACTCTCGGATCATGTTCCCCATTCCTCTTCCTCTGTCCTTCACCCGCCTTCGCCAAATCCGCCACACTCTGCAGGGTAATTGTAGCGCACATTTCTGCAACCGGATGATCTAAACTCGGACTTGGTGGGGGGTTCTTCAAAATCTTTGTGATGGCTTCATGCGCCTTCTTGCGTACTTTCGGTCGATTGTCAAGTCCCAAGTTCAACAACCCTACTAGTGCCCTCCGGGGCCCAATGTCCCGCTGGGGAATGGCCCACGCAGGTGCATCTTGGGCTAATAGTAAATTCTCTAAGCAGCCAATGCTGCTCCTTAACAATGGCCCATCAACGTCATGGGCTGTAAGCGTAGGTACCAGATGCGAGAGAATCTGTTGAAACTTAGACCGAAGTAAAGGCGGAGGTGCAAATGGCGTGACAAGATCCAACAAGTAGACCGTCGAGGTCGCAAGATTTTTATTCAATACCGCAGAGGTGGATGTCGCCTGTTGCAATAACGAGAGTAACGCAGCGAAGTAGGCCGTGGGTGTGAATTCTGCCTTTTGTTCTCCGAGAATGTCTTCTACGGCGGAGAGGACCACTGCTACCTATAGCGGCACCAGAGACGTCATTCAGTTTGAGACATTTATGGGGAATTGACCAAAATATAAGGTTATAACAAACCTGTTGTTGGTTTTGTAGGTTTGGAGAGCGAACTTTTTCTAATTTCGCCTGTAATGACATTTTTGCTGGTTGTTTAGAAAAACGTGAGGGACAAAATATTTGAAGAAAAACCCCTCATAGTTCAGTTTGCTGATATAGTGGCAAGTCACGGTCGGGTAACCGTTAAATTAGGGTTTACGGTAGCTTGGCTTCAAGATTTGATAGTGATGATTAGGCAACAGGACTATGATATGTATTGCAGGAAGCGATTAGACTACCTCAATACACCTTAGACGATAGATACGAAACTAGTACTCGTACAGTACCACTGACTTCCCTAATCTGCGAAAGCTAGCAAATTGTCAGATTTGTTGGAAGCTGAAGCTCAATTACTCTTTCTCTCAGTCTACTCGTAGTCTAGACAATACACTAATATGCCTTAATAGGAATAACAGTGGAGGACCGATCGCGTAGCGGTGGAGGGAAGACTAAGTGACTAGTATGTGGAGGATGGTAGCAGTGCGTGGACAAGAGCGAGGGTGGTCTAATGGAAAACAACTTCGTTCGTCCCTGTTCTCTAAACTAACAGTAAAGACAGCAGTATTTGTAACACATAGATAATGAATCCTGATCCCTCCATGGATCACCACACCCATCACTAACCCTCCATGCATGGTGCACTTTCCTCCGTGCACTCCCATAAAAACAAAGGAAAGCCAAGTATAGAAAATCTACTCTGTCAATCTCTGAACCTCCACACTGATCTATCGAACTGAACTCTCCATCAGACTCCTACAGCTTCCACGATCTGCCCTGATCAATCAACATCCATCTAGAAATTTCAATAATATGATAGTGCACTTATGTCAATAGTTGTCCCCACTATCCCTATATCAGAAACTGTGCTTAAATTCCCTAACTTATGAGTAAAATGAGGTATAGTGAGTGGGTAGGCACAGAAATACTAATAGAATTATAGAAAATTATTTTCTGAGTTCAAGGGACCTTTTTTTCAACCTAACCTAAATCACACATTCTCACTTATGTATTGTACTTACATCAACAGTCAATTCTACAAGTATGCTGCGTGATTATCTAGTGAGTGTCGTTCCTAAATTTACGCGTTTCCGACATAACACTGGGACCACTTCGCAACACGTCTCAATCTGAGTCTAGAAAGCTACCTCTCAACACACTTGAAGCTTCATTCCTAAAGTCTTCACCCCGACACAATCCGCCCCAACCAACCATCCCAACCATGCGTTTTCTCCGAAATTGGGGCGCTCTCTTGTTGCCATTGGCTTCTCTGTTTTCTCTCGCTCCATGCTCCAGCGCAGATTCTACTCTTGTCCTGCCGAAGGAGTTCACTCCTCCGCCTGTCTTTAAAAATACAAATCTTTTGCGGACGATTGACATTACAAAGCCTTATGTCCGCGAGACTACCGCTATGGTTATTGATAATATCTCTATAGAGCCTCAGACCGAGTATTATGTCCTTGTTCCGAAGGGAATTATAGAGAACATTAGTTATCTTGAGGCTAGGGGTGAAGGTGGGCCACACGCTGTCAGCCCTACCGTGTTCAACCCCAAAAGGTTTGTTTTTCTATCTGGTCCGAATTCGCGACAGGCGATTTGGAAGTTGACTTTTATTCCCTAGTGAGACACAGTACTACAGGGTCCTCTTCAGCGCACCTCTTCCTGCTGGCAAGTCGGCAAAGCTGTGGATTACTCTCGCTCAAACTGATTGTCTTACACCTGTTCCCGCCCTTATCGGCCAAACCGACAAGCAGTTTCTCCAGTGGACTGGCTCCCAGTACGCCGCTTCGGCATATATCACTGAGAAACAAAAGACAAAAATCAAGTTTCCCAACAACGAAGTGCCAAATTTTACCGTCCTGGAGAACAACGACGAGAGCGATGACCCGACTGGGGCTGGAAGTTGGTACACATATGGACCTTACAAGACTGTTAACCCGGACCAGAAGGGAGGAAAGGCTATTACCCTCCGATTTGAGTACACAAGCCCGGTAATTAAAATGACCAGAATGGAAAGGCACATTGAGGTCAGCCATTGGGGTGGTAATATTGCCTTTCAGGAACGCTACTGGATGACTAACTTGGGGGCAAAGTGAGATATCCGAGAACCGGCTATTTTGAGCATTACTGACCAATTGTGTTATTAGGCTCAAGGATACTTTCTCCCGCGTGCAATGGGCATCAACCAGCTACTACAACCCCCCCACCAGCGCCATTAAGCAATTGACCTTCACTCTGATCCCTGGAGCACAGGATGCCTATTTTACCGACGAGATTGGCAATGTTTCCACGTCACGCTTCCGCAGCAACATGCGTGAAGCTCACCTTGAGCTCAAACCTCGTTACCCTGTCTTTGGGGGATGGAACTACTCCTTTGTTGTGGGATGGAACCACGACCTCAAAAACTTCTTGAGGGTCAGTCAGGGTGGAGAGAGATATATCCTTAAGGTTCCTTTCTTAGAAGGCCCTAAGGATAGTGTTACTTATGACGAAATGGAGATCATCGTTGTCCTTCCCGAAGGCGCTACGTAAGTATTTCTGGTCCGGCTTTATGGTTTGCCAAATCTGACAAAAAGTGTGTTGAGTGATGTTAAATACTCTCCTCCTATCCCTCTCGTTAGTGAAGAGGAATACCTCCACCACACCTTTATGGATACCCTCGGCCGCACAGCCATCAAAATGAGGGCTGTCAACGTCGTAGATGAACAACACAAGAAAGAACTGATTGTGAAGCCTTGTTCTCCCTAATGTCACCGTTAACTCATACTAACTCGTCCGGCTATAGGTAACCTATCACTACCCAACCATGGCACTCCATAGAAAACCGTTCGCCATCTTCACTGGCATTCTCACTCTTTTCACTTTCTCATGGCTTGTTAGCAAAATTGATCTTAGAATTGGGAAGTAATAAAAAGGGGGTTTTGATTTTGTATATATGTATCCTTTTTTATTATTATTATTTATTTTATTTGATGAGAACGGTAGGAATGTCTGAGTAATTCCCTTCCAGCTAGAATCAATGTTTGGGCAGGGAAGGAATGTAGGATGGTATGGAAAGGGGATTGGCCCTGATCGCGAGAACAAAAATGTGGTGTTTTATGATTCCGGTATTGGAATAACGCTTGGTTATCGTTCTGTTGTGGAATCTGAATGATGTCACGGGGTGGGGTGGAGAGGAGATTGTGACAGTTATTTGGTTTGGGTGGTAACTTAGGCCTGTCGAGAATTTTTAACGTCGGGAACTCTGTCTCGGGATGTATGATACAATTTGTAGAGGGTGTTTTTGGAGTGATATTATGTGAGTGAAATAGTTCTCTCTCCTTCCAGTACTGACCAGGGGTTTTCAAATTTCAAAGTTAAAAATTTAAATGATAATTTCTCAGTAACGAGTACTCGTAAAGTGAGAGATTGCATTAGGTTACGTTATAATGTTATCCAATCACGTCCTCATTTTTGGGGTAGTATATTTGAATACGGTAAGGAAACTGAAAGAAAAAGTATTGAGGTTGAGGTGGTATAGTACGTAAGAAATTTGTCCAAAGCATGCTTCATTATGAAGAGATTTTTACCACATAATATAGGACCGGGTCAAATCGTTTCATACAGTGATGTAACTGCAACCCTTCCACCACTATAAATTTACTACCTAGGCAACTACAACTATGATACCCAGAATGAAGTCAAAGTTTAGATAGAGATTCAGAATATATAAGGAAATTCTCAAGTAAAATTACAAAATAAAAAAATCAATACTTTGTGTACTATCTCATTACATATAGGGCGGTACTCATGCCAAGGTTGTGGTTAGCTGCTACAACCAGGGCACTCCTCCTGAGTGCCTGACGGTTCAATATCACTTTTCAGCTCAATGTCATGTTGTAGCTCAACACAATTTTGTGGCTCAACATCACTTTGTGGCTAGAAATTACATACAATTATAGAGTATACTTAACTTGATCATATAGTATGATATCATAGTATCATATATAATTGTAACGAGACTCCACTGAGTACTATTACAAGTAGTCAAACCTATACCCATACTGGTATCAAGAGACTACTGCAGTACAGATGGCTGTAGACTTAGGTCTACTGAGTGGAGGTACCGGTGGTTAGGTACCTCAGTTGGGCATACTAGACTATACCAAAGGTAAATAGGTACCAGTAAAAGTTGGGGGTTACAATTGGGGAACACCCAAATACATGACCCCCTCAAATATACAGGTGGGCGGGTGGCAATTTGCATTGGACAGTCAAGTTTCAGCTACTAGCCAATCACGGCAGTTGTAGATGTCAATTATTGCCAAAAGTATCACATGCCGAAAGAATTTCCGACCTGTGAATACCGTGCTTAAGTACCAGGGGTTTGATTTTTGTATAAAAACTAAACCATAGAATTGAAATAGCCAAGGCAAAGAACATGACTGCTTATGTCCATGGAGTTATTTGAAACTCCAATACCGTTCTCCAAATTCCTTTGTACTCACTTCCTCTTTTTTTCAGGTCCTCCTAGATTCCTAGAAGGAGGTATATTTTCCCCCCTTCCTGGGCCGGTTCTCCTTCTCCCAGATCACCCTGCAATGCCGTAGTCCCTCCTGCCATACTAGTATCGCCCATATTGTTTGCTCCCTTCATTGAATCCCGGTTGTTTTTCCGTTTCGCAAGGTACTTTGATGTACAAAGTCAAGTCTTCGTTAGTACTCTCCGGTTAATCTTGGTTCCTTTGATCCTCTCCAGTTCTGTAGCCACCTTTTCATGTTCCACTTCTTTACAGGCAAGCTGGGTACGAAGTTGAGCTACTTCAAAACTAAGAGTTGATATCTCTTGAGCAGTATGAGAAAAAAGAGGATTGCGGGGAATGTAACTTTGTAAGTCAGCTTGAAGGTCTTCAGTCTGACTCTCAATACCATGATCATAATGTGGTACTAGAGGAGGAGTCGGGAGTAGTAGTGGAAAGTGGTCCTCAATCCAAGCTTGGTTTAGAGGCCAAATACCAGTTGCCTCAAAGGCATTAGCTGCAAGTCATTTATGAGGAGCAAAGGTCCGATCTTGTGTAGGAAATAAAAGTCATAGAAGATTTTCTTTTCTGATTCCTGAATTTCCTGTTCGAGAGAATTTGCCCACTTCTTGAGAATAACAGTGCTGATAGCTAGCGAAAACGGCTATTGGAATTTGTGAATGGTACGATCTTAATAGCAATATAGATTATACGGACGTAATATTAAGAGTATATTATGGGCACATTTCTAGCGAAGAGGTAAGAGGTATGAAGGCAGATTGGTAGAGATTCTTGTCCTTAATTCTCTCGTAAATGAAGTGAGCGGTAGTGTCTATTTATACAGGTTTGCATCCTCCGCGTAAACCCCGTGTAATGGAGAAATATTATAGGGAGAAACATAAGTGCGACCGTGTAAAACCATAACATAAGTAGGAAAAACAAAAGGGCGAACGTGTTTGACCCTGAGAATCTGCCAAGATATTCCCGTAAAACATGTGTGAATCAAAGAGGATGTGAGGGAAATTACAGTAAGTCTGAAGAAATAATCACGGCTGTAAAGTCCGAGAAAATACGTAAAGATGATGAAATATCCCGTAAACCAAAGAAAGTAACACATGTGTAAATCCCAATCGTTATCACTAAATATTAATGAAATAAGGTGAGAAACATATCCTAACTATAGTAATGTATGCGGTATTTAGGTATGCCGAAACACTAACTAAGTGAGAGAGAATATACGCTTTTATCAAGGAAATATAGCTTATGAAACGAATTAAGAAATTTCAACAACGGCCACATCCAATGGTTGTAAATAGTATGTTGAATGTGATGGTAAACAGATTACTAAAATCTCGTGCTCCAAACAAAACTCGATAATATCAATATGAATATGTTCACTCAAGCCATCAACGATTAGAAGCCACCAGTTTCCATTTGCCCTGGAAAATAATCTAATCAATAATAATTATATGAGAATTGAATTTTTAGTGCTTCTTATCTTATACCAGGTTGTGGTTCAAAATCTTTTCCAACCACTTATAGCACAAAATTGTATCAATCCAACCATTATTAGAGACTCTATAGCTATAGCTATAACTCTCAAAATTGTCAGGATACCAACCATAATTGTGTGCCTTTCCTTTAAATATGATGCAAGGAGTTGCAACATAGTTATCCGCAGTGATACACTCTAAAACTATAACCAGTTCTCGTGTATTATCTTGACAAACAGTCGTAAGTTTTGGAACTCAAGTATGCTTTGGTACAAGAAGCTTGAATTGCAGAGCAATCCCCATCCGGATTCCTTTCTCGTTGAGGTTATAAAGATTTTCAGGTTGAATATGATGCTTATTGAAGGCAATTTCTAGCTACTTTATTGTAAATTGAATTAAATAAATATTATACAAAGATTGATCATACTAACCTTAGAGAAAAAGTCTTCAAACACACCACGATTGGAGGCTTCTGCTCGAGGAACATTGATGCGACAACTTAGTTTTGACTCACACTCTGGCTAGCGCTTAATAAAGTGGTCCTTCTATTAATGTCCTACTTGTACTTCCACTCGGGGTAGGCCTGTCCGCCTGCTCAGGATCTGGGCGGCCAGAGTTTCCAATGTTTACCTTGTTATAGGAAAGTTTTCGTCATAAAGCTTTTGACAATGCCGTAGTAACTCTTCTTCCTCCATTTCTTTTTATACTTGTAATATTAGTAAAGCTATCCTCCTTTATTTATAGCTGTTAGGAACTTACTTGATAACAGTTGTCTTTTCTCTACATATTTCAATTTAGGTCCAGTAGAGCCTGAGACATGTTTTTAAAGGGTAGAGAAACACCGAATTCCAAATGCAGTTGCTGTTTTGCAGAGTGAAAAGTATTCAGGAGCTGTTTTGTATGCCCTTATAGCCTGCTCTAGCTTCTCCTCGAGCGGCACAGTCCTTGAACAAACCATAATTGTTTTCCAAGAGAGACAGAGAGAGAAAGAGAGAGAGAGAAAGAGATTGAGAAAAAAGGCGTTGGAGATCACGAAACGATGAGGAAGTTGTTGAGAATATGTACAAGAGATTAGAAGATTCCATGTTGTGATCTCCGAAGACTAAAAAGTCATGATGCTGTCATAGCTTCCGATTTAGTGACCAATGACAGCCAATTGCCGACCACCTGTATATTTGAGGGGGTCATGTATTTGGGCGTTCCCCGATTGTACCTTACTCTGTAGGGTAACCCAAGTAGTCAATTTGGGATTTACCCTGAATTACTTAACGGAGATTCCAGGTAGAGTTACCCTACCTTCGGACTAGGGTTACTCTGCCTTGGACTGCAGCTTACCCTGCTATGGAGCCAAGTTACCCTACCTTAAAAGTTACTTGTTACGCAGGACTTTAGGTGAAGTTACTGGATTGTTTGTCACACGAAACTTCATAGGCAGTTCGAATCTCAGGTTGTGCGGATCACTCTCGCACAGCCAGTTGAGCTCTGAACAAGCTGTACCTTGGAGGTGTGGTTGCTGACATCCCCCTCCAGCCCCGTTATAAGTCCCTAGCATCATGGGCTACAGCCTGAAGAGTCGCTGTAAGTCTAGCAAAAGTCTCTAAATGGAGATGTTGCCATAACTCTATATACGCTCACGCCATCCGTCCGACCGAAAGCTGTCTGTAGGATATATGAGGAGTAAGAGGAGAACCTGGTGAATAGCCTCCAGGTAGTTTCATGTAACATGGACTAAAACCGACGGAGTAATACTACTTTGAAGTCAGGAGTAGTATGTGAGGTTACCAGAGGCATGTAGGCGAGGTAGCCAAAGCCTGTTGCTCCAAATGTGTAATAGTATTGGAGAATCGTTAAGGACTCTGAGACACTAGTCCGAGGTCATGATAAGACCTACTTCTGGGAGAGTTGACCGCGGGTAGTGCCTATTGGTAGTCAACCCCCAAAGTGGTTGATCGGGGATGCTAAATGGCTATCTTCCGAAGTGATATAGAAATGTGTAGAACCGGATAGATGTTCAGCAGCTGCAAATGTTTGCAGAAGACAAAGTGTATATCAGTAGCGAGTTCCATATTTGGTATAGTATCTGCACGGGCATGACAGCTAGCCACTTGCATGACCGCGATATGAAGAGTTTTTACTCCTGCGGTTGTATTGGAGATGAGGTGGCTAAAACACTTCTATTAGGTGGATGTTAGAACACCACCAAGTGGTCTAATTCTTTACGGGGAATGTGTGGTCAGACCCATAGAGGTTAGCTACACAGCCCACGGGGGTTGGGTGCTTGCAAATGCAGAGTAGTGATGGGGAGTAACTGGCAGCATACTAAAGCTACTTATGTATATGTGAGGTCTCCTCTACTCTGTTATTCAACTACCTCTCGAGAGAAGGACTTAATTGACTAAAGCTGTGGCTTAACGATATTAAGTTTTACTGTTTTGTTTTTTCAACTCTATTGTTGATTATCTTTATCTTTATTTTCAGAAAGAACACTTCGGTGCGGTCACAACCTTGGGATCCATCTTGTCAGAGGGAGCTCCCATTAGAATAATACCTAGGTAGCTTGCTTATATTCAACCATTTTATCATCAGAATAAATCCACCATCGATCATGGCCCCCATGCCAACTGTTATCCTTCCCAGTTAGCGCATGGAATCATATGCTAATATTGAGTCCCAAATCCAGGCTGTACTTATGGACTTACAAAATTCCAAACAATATTTATGAAATATTGCAGCAATTACTCTGAGTCATGCATATGAAATTCCAGTTTCATGTCTCCAAGGTTAATGGAAAATGGGCGTTAATTGAAACAGGATCATTCTGCTACCAACCGGGTCCTATCTGATGACTAAGAACTAGCTGTATGCCAATACCTGGACTGCTTTGATACTGTTGGAACCAGTACAGGACTTCAAATGGTTTCCAGCTGTGCAAATTCAGTTCTTGAAAAGTCTCATTCAGGCCACACCTTAGTACCTGTAGTTAGTGAGCAATGGACTTGATATGTTCTTGAACGCTATCTAGAGTAATTTCTCCACAAATGATATACAATTAATGCTAACTGTCAAAGTGCATACCTGCCCCATGAGATAAAGACTTCATTTGAAAGGTATTAGTCAATATGTGAGCAGCATGATTATTAGGCATAAAAGACCTAGCATAGTGGTAATGTCACACATCCGACTATAGAGGTCAAGTGACTCAATAAGATGGTTGCGGCAAAGATATATATTGGAATTGAAATAATAATTTCAAATTCGTAACTCCCTGACCGCAAACAATATACACCACTCGCGATAGTGAATAGCCGACCGCGGGAATTTCTATCAATTAGATAAAAGACATCTGGTGCTATTAAACTACTTCAGAAACTACCAATACCCGTTCAAGATAAGGTGTATATTGGACGACTCCAATAGTAGTCCCTCTTAGAGGCAGGAGGTCCAAGGAGAACTAAACTTGGATTGGAAGACTGGAGACGCATGAGCCGTTCTATGATACTGGCGAGTCAAGGCTCATGCAAGCATATATTATTTATGCACCAGTTCCTGACAATGAACTTAGCTAGTTCCTGGTCAGAAGGGATGATTGGAATGATAGCCATTCGTACTACATTTACATACTTAGTCTATTTAAGCCTAGAGATCGTGAAGAGGTCACTGGGAGATAGGACGCTATCCCCTTAAGATAATTAACTCGTCTTAATTAAGTTTGAAGTGGTGTACAAACTTTCAGGGTCAAACAGTGTTCGCACTTTGTAGAAACTAAAGTTAAAAGCTCCTTGGTACAAGTTAGTATAGGGATACCAAGTACCAGTAGATTAGTATAAATAGGTTTAAGGTCTCCAGGTTAGTTCGAGGAATCAAGCAATGGAGAAGAGACCTTGACAATATAATAAGTTTATAAAATTACGAATCTTTACTATTATTTTTTTATTACCTTACAAGTCTTCCTAGACAATCTTGGATACTAAGATTCAGGCCCTAGTCCGACTGATAAAATGATCTCGTCTACCACATAATAATGATATTCAGAACTCCTATATTCACAATTTTGATGAAATCGGCTTTTGAATTGGAATTGGTAAAGACTAATGGATTATCACTTGGGATAGTACTCGACAATTGTACCGCCGTAGCTCTACAAATTGTGAGCTTATTTAATTTTACAAAATACTTCATGATGATAGCTTGGTTATTCCACCTCCAATTATTGTTCCTGGTATAATTCATCAAGAACCTTGGTACATGACCATGTGGATTCCCAATAATGACCTAGTTGGGATATCTGATAGAGGGTATTATAAAGATGAGCTATTAATTAAGTAGTTAGTTCACTTTAAGTGATATTCATCACAAAGACTGGTGGGTACCAACCGACTCCTCCTCCTCAATAGCTTTAGATCACATTGCACAAAACAGTCTATTGACTACTGTGATAAGTACAGAATTATTCCTTTCTGCCATCTTCTACATACTAGTCACCTCCTCCAACCACTAGATGTTGTTGTATATCAGTCCAACAAACATTACCATCTAGAAGCAGTTGAAGCCACAACATGAAGTAGGTATAGAGAGTTTAATAATGTCATATTTTTGAATATAATTAACTCTACCTATAAGTGGACATCTAAGCAATCAACAATTTAATCGTCCTTTCATATACAGGCCTTATTTTATACAATCTAGTATTATGATCTCCAAACTACAAGAATCAGTTATTCCTCCACCATTACCTACAATACCACCAATCTCTTCACCAGAATGAACTCCACTTACTATCTCAAGTTTGAAGAGAAAGGGTGAGGAATTGTAGTTTGAGGCCACTCATCTGTCTCCTTCATTTCAGCATTGTCTTATACTTGTAATACAAGGTGGATTGGCACGGGCTGTTAGGTGGAGACAACCGGTATAGACTTAAGGTCTCTTCTCCATTGCTTGATGATGTCTAAAGCTTGGGAGGCACTTCAATATTTATATCCCGCGTCTGAGTGTTCGTGGACTACATCTATCTAACATACAAAACATGTACCTCTTCAAATTTAGCTCGCAACGTTGAGTACTCCCTAAAGGTACGAAGACCGGGAGACCCTGAAAACCATCACGCCATCTTCCGTAATTACTATTTCCTGTCTGGAAGACATACTAGTCACCAGTAGTAATTATCCGATCCTCAGAGTCCTTAGACCTGTAACCAAGTTCTCAAGTCGAACTACGTTGGCTCTAATAGTCCTTTCCGTTATCAAGAGGATCAGTCCTGATACGGAGGTGCTTTTGCATATATGCCACAGTCGATGACTTCTAGTTGTGATAATTCAACAACTAATTAATAGAATTTGTTCCGATGACTCTCTCTTCGTAGAGGAGAGGTCATTCTATTGAACAGTCTCCAAATTCCTCGGTTGGCAACTCCTGGTTGTTCCATGTAGAGGTAGTGGACCTTCGTGTTGTATTGGTCATGAATCCCGCGACTGCGGTACACCTCATATTATAGTTGCAACACTCCTTTGAGCTCGTTGGCTTCCTTGGTAGTGTTTCCAAGAGCTCTAGACTCTTTCTAATTATCGGAGGGTGGGTGTGAATGCATTGGTTCGTTATCCTGAACCTCCTAACATTCGTATCTCGACTGCGTGCAAAAACGTCCCGTTACTTCAGGCATATGTCAAAGACGGCATATCTTTGAAGCCTAGTATCTCCCTGAGTAGATGGTGGATTGACTTGGTTCCACTTCTCAGTTCTTGCCAGAGGTCCCCTCTTATAGATCCAGCAAACAGCTTCTGGTCGGACAGACGGTAGTGATGTATATGGTGTTATTCTGACACCTTCAGTTCCGTGACCATATAGTCACAGGGCGCAAATAAGGTTGATGTGTACGATGACGCGCGGGTCCCCTAAGGGGGCCGGAGGGGTGTGTTGGAGACTAAGATTCTCGAACTCTGGTAAGGTTATCCTGTCTAGGATACTTCTAGGCTATTGGAATCGGGTACTCTTAACACAGGCATAGTCAAGTGATCTAGCAATGGAGGACTTAAGGTACACTTAAGCAGCTTAACATGCAATAGGATCAAGCTTTAGAGCCAGAAACAGAAGACAGATCCAAAATGGTGGCATTATTTATATTGAAGATGCATGCTAGATGGTTAAAAGGAAGGAGAATGCTGAGGTGGAAAAATCTGAAAAGCAGTTATGAAAAGCTCAAAATGTAAGAGAGAGAGTAGAGCGAGCAGAATAAAAGCAATTGCTAGATGCAATGAAGGCATATGTCAAAGTATGTCATGCTATTCTAGCCTACAAAAAGAAAGTGGCTAAGTTAATAATTACAAGTATTAAATGAAAATCAAGGTTGAGAAAATAAATGTATATTAAATAAGATACATTAAAAGTGTCTAATATTATATTGAACAGTCAAATAATGCTTCGAAAAAATCTAGCAACAAAGTTATGTTGAGCCTCAAAGTTGTGTTAAGCCACAAAATAACATTGAGCTAAAAAGCGACGTTGGCCTGTCAGGTACTCAGGAGAAGTGCCCAGGTTGTGGCAGCTAGCCACAACCTTGGTATGAGCAACCTCTGTTTTGCCTAATCGCATATCATACTTGAACCACATCTACTAAACCCTATGACCTATTGGTAATCCAACACTTTTGCTACCTATTGTCTATACTAAAAACTCAAACTAAACAAAACAACTCAACTCAGATAAGCCTGCCTAACTATGCCAATCAATTTTAAGAACTGTACATGACCTACTTATCATAAAGCTTTTGTAAACCCATCCACAACCATCTGTGCCAACTTATAATATATCAATGTAATCTTACTGTAGGTAACTCAATCGCGAATGCCATCGTACTTGATACCAATCGATTTGTAACTGATGTTAATATCACCATTGCGAATGTTGGAAATGCAAGCCTGATTATCAATATAAAGCATAGTTGTCAACTGTGTTGGAATGATGTTAAAATAACACGTGTAGGACTTGTCCGCATCTGAGTCTTGTGTAGTTGGTTTGCCATTGAGGCGACCAAATCTAATCTCCTCTCATAAACTGGACATCCATTTTAACTGTGAATCTGCAGAGCACACTTAATATATTTTGTGTCTGCAGTCAATTGTGTAAAAGATGCCTGGTATATGGACCTCTACTAGTGCATAGTCAGATCCTTCTGCAAGTATGACTACATAGTTCAACAACACCACCAGAGCAGCTTAGGGCCTTGCATATGTGCTTCCAGAATAGGGGCTCTTTATATTAAAATCAACACTAAGAGGAGAGGGGGCAAGTGACCTGAAAGTGGGCTACTTAAGAGTACTTACTATAAATCTCAGCTATGCTGTGCTCAGTAAACACCCTAAGGTTCTACGCTTATCCGCAGAGGAAAGTTTTCTCAGCCTCCAACTTAGCCATAGCTGGCTCATTCTCCCCCACCTTGAATTGAATACTACACAATACTACATTGGCCTGTCTCATGGCATAGATGCATCCCATGATGTTTGTGTAAGCCACGGTGATGATACCAGGATTCCCTAACTCATCAGCAAAAACTATCACATGCGTCCTGTACATCATGTGCGTCAGATGCACAGGACGCTGGAATGCAAATCGCGATTCAGGTTGCAGGTGGACTTGGCAACCAATTTTAGGATGCAACTGGACGTGACAGGGTGCAACTGGACATTACAGGACACAACTGGACGCAGGAACCAACGTCAGAATATGTCTCTTAAAATTCGGAATTCACTTGATACAGCCAATACAGAGCATAAATTATGCCTAGGGTATTCAAAAATGAGTTATATCTTTACTGTAAACAAGATTTATTTTTATAGATAAACAGGGTCGGGCTATGTTACGAAAAGCAGGCGGAGATCTATGAGTGATACAGAGTCTGAGTCCAATAGTTGCAACAGGTTAAAACTCTACCAATATTAGTGCCAAGTAGACGTTCTTTATACCAATCGAAAGCTGGCATCGAGTGGAATAGTGCCGTAAAGTATGGTGTACTATGCCCAAAGGATGGCCGAGGAATCTGGCATCAAAGTCAGCACTTTCTCAGGAATTGCCAAAGAAAATATCACCTCTATAATAGATTGTATCTCCACCGCTATCAACGGCAAGTAGACGTTCTTTATACCATTGGAAAGCTGGTGTCGTGTAAAGCATTTCTGCATGGTATGAAGTACTGTGCCCAAAGGACGGCTGAGGAATCTGGTATCAAAGTCAGCACTTTCTTAGGGATCGCAAAAGTAATTATCACCTACATAACAGGCTGTATCTCCACCAATATGGATGGTGAGTAGATGTACTTTATACCACTGCAGAACTGTTGTCGAGTAGAATATTGCTGTAAATTATGAAGTACTGTGCCCAAAGAATGGCCAAGGAATCTGGCGTCGAAATCAGCACTTCCTCAGCGATTGTCAAATTAAATATCACCTCTATAATTAGCTGTATCTCCATCGATATTGATGCCAGATAGGCGTTCTTGACACCGTTGGAAGGCTGGCATCGAGTAGAATATTGCTGTAAAGTGTCGAGTACCATGCCCAAAGGATGGCCGAGATATCTGGCATCAAACTCAGCACTTCTGCAGGGAGCACCAAAGTAAACATTATCCCCATAACAGGCTGTATCTCCACCGATATTGATGGCAAGTAGACGTTCTTTATACCGTTCGAAAGCTAGCATTGAGTAGAATGTTATTGTAAAGTATGAAGTACTGCGCCCGAAGAATGGCCAAGTAATCTGGCGTCAAGGTCAGCACTTCCTCTAAGATCACTACAGTAAATATCACCTCGATATTAGGCTATATCTCCACTGAAATTGATGCCGGATAGATGTTCTTTACGCCGTTGGAAAGCTGGCGTCGAGTAGGATACTACTGTAAAGTAAGAAGTACTGTGCCCAAAGGATGGCCGAGGAATCTGGCATTAAAGTCAGCACATTGTTAGGACACAAAATAGGTTATAACTTCTTGCAAACCCACGGTAGGCAGATGTTCTTTAGTGCAATGGAAAGCTGAAATCGAGTAGAATGTAGCTCTAAATTATTGGCATTGATGATATAGGGACTGAGGAGCAATGGTAGTTAACAGACCTGTTGTTGATGTACTGACCATGATGTTGTGTAGTTGTCCAAGTGTTACTCAACGTGTCGCAGTCTTAGAGAAACTTAACAAAATACCCAACTCCTACAATCACAACTATCACTCACTTTTACATTCTACCGATGAGCTATTCTGGCTCCTAAATTCTTCTAGAGACTAAAATAGAATTTTTTGTGTCTCATCTCCTATTTCTGTAGATATTTTTAGATTTGGTCCTAGTGTCCAGTAGATATACCGATCGCTGGTATGTGGCTTGGTATCATGATTACAACTCTCTGCAGTCTTGTGTCAGGACATCAGCCAGGATTGAAACACTCTGCCATCTTGTGTCTGGACATCGGTATAGATGAAGGTCTACCTAGCCAAATTGGCAGTTGAAAATTATTGCATTCTCACTTAGAAAGAACTCAGGATGTCCCTGACTCTACCGGATACTTCAGGACGTCCAGGACGCATGGGATGCTACCAACCATACATTTGCGTCAGGACGAATAGTTGATGCATCTGCCATAGGGTTTTCTTTTGCTGATGCTCTAGGTCAGTACACAGGTTGTATATGACTTTCTTACTAATTTATCTATCAATCTTACAAATGGAACAACAGTCAGTAGCAGCAAGAAGAACTCCCATTACCATGATCTTGACCTTCTTCACATCTTCTTGGAAAATAAATTCCGGAAGGTAAAGGTCTTGTAAAAATACCAGCTGAGCCTTGCCAAGTTTGTTACCAAATTCAGAAGCGAAATATGCTACCCGGGTGAGAATGATGCACCCAATTTCACTTGGGATATACACAGTGCGAACATACCGATAGACACCTCTGATCTTCAGTGTGTTGAAGAATATAGTATTGATGCAGGAGTGGATGGACTCGATTGTTATACTCTCTCGTAGGACCAATTCCATTCAGGTAGTCAACCAGAATGTTATGTGCCTTCCACAAATTTCAGGAGTTGGTGAGAATAGTAATGGAGCTGGTATCAACGCTAAACTGCTCCAGCTTGCGCGGCGAGGAAGGCCCTCTAGTACTATGTCAGTAGGAACCCCATCTCATATCCACATAATAGTATGTCTTGGCTTGGAAGAATGAGCTGGTATTGTGGGTGCCACTGTAGTAACAGTTGGAGTTGAAGTACATTTGTCAGTATCCTTTCCCTGAGTTTTGGCCAGCATCCCTGAAGTCTCCTGGTTGACCTGAACTACTATCTTTCTACTCCCACTGGTAGCACTACCAGATGCCTGATCCTCTCTCTCTCCTATCTCTTTTCTTCCTCTTCTCTTTCTTCCTTGTCTTCCTAGATTACCTTCTTTCCCTCTACACTCCTAGCTACATTCCAGATAACCCTCCTATCACTAGAAAACCTGCCACTGCTATTGTCCTAGGAGGTGGCAATCAAGATTGTTCAGAATAGTAATTCTCTAGCTTTGTATGGGATGGTATGTTTAGGTATGTATGCCAGTCTCTTAATGTCCCCCTTAGAGGAGGATTTAACAGCAGGAGCTGTCAGAGCAGCATCGTGGTCCTCAGTAGGGACTTCCACAAACACCTCCAATCAGGTGCAAGACACGGGCTCGGGACTTATGGACCCAGAGGTCACAGAGGGGGAACCACTCTGAGGAGCTAACCTACCTTTCAGGGTAGCTCTTACTTCCTTCTGCATGCTAATAATATCTGTCAATGTCCTGAATGCCCTTTCCAGCGAGTAGAATCGCTGTCCAAGTCAAGGAAGGGGTATAGTTCTAACAATCTCTTCCCCCATCTACATCTAGACATTCCCAACGATACTGTCTGCCACATAACTTCACAGACTAGGAGTAGGTGATATGTGCAGTTGGGTATTTCGAGACCAGGCTTCCTCAAGTCCTTCTAATATGGATTCAATGATGCTGCTAGATTCCCAAGTGGGGAAGGAGACCCGACAAGCTACTATCATCTCATCTACTTCTGCTATAAGCTAGTCAGCCCTATTAATAGCAGCATCTGTATTCTCTGACTGGGTCTCCAACTGCACCTTTGACAGTATAGTTGTACTGTACAGGATTCCAAGGGTTTCTACCAACTATCCACCTGGTAACGTGAGGGGAATAGAATGGATATCTGGGGGTAAAGAGATGGAGTCAAGTGTGGTGGAATAGCTGAAGGTGTGAATACTGTTGCTAGATCCACTTACTTCCAAGTTATGTCATTCTTCCAGGATCCTAGGAGTGTCCCAGCTGATAACCTCAACTGACAGGTCAATGTTCTACGTGATCAATATTAGGAGGGAGGAGGATGGAGTTTCTTCAATAGTAGATCGGACTATGAGATGTGGGACTAGATATTTCCTGTGTGCCTCCAGTATAGTTGCATTTGTCTCTCCAGCATGTACAATCAACTGCTTATAGTATTTCTCAACCATAATAGCCTGTAAGAAACAGGGCTTAAGAAAGGGGCTAAGGACAGCACCCTTGTTAGAGGATGAGGAGTGAGCATGGTACAAAGTTCCATAGGCTAGGGGGGTATGGTCTTAACTAACAGGGTTGTCCAACTTGAACTTCCCAGTAGTGTAAAGTACCTTCTCCCCAGGGTATAGGCCAGACAGGAAAGGGTGATTGAGGAAGGTGTAGCAAACTTAGAATGTTCCAGAACCACTACTCAGTTAAATACTAGTTGATGGGCAGAGGGGGAAGAAGACAAAGAGCTAGCCTCAACAATAGGGAAGGTCAAGTTGTGTCAGACCAGTAGGAGAAAGCACAACTTCCGAATAACTTCCTACGAGTCAAGAGGGGAAGAAGCAGTTGAAATGGATGGCGTTTACGCCATACCTTGACCAGTGTTACACCAATTAAAGAGAGTTGTGGTTGAGGTGTTGTCTAAGCCATTGGTGGCACGAATGTCCTTCCCAAATAGGAAATCCTTCACAAACTATGCTTACTCTTTTATTGTGACATGAGCTGCAGAAACAATGTATCCCCTCATCAAATCATCCAACGCCGGGTTCATAGTGTTATAGCAGCCATATTTATAAGTAAAGCACAGAAAACTGTAATCCACCCAAGGAGTAGTATAAAACTATATATTCGTAATGATAGTCCATGGAGTACTATTACAAGAGGCTAAACCTTTACCCATACTAGTGTCAAGAGACTACAGTGGTAGGAATAGTGGTAGACCAGAGTCTATCAAGTTGAGGTACTATTAGTTAGGTACCTCAATTAGGTATGCTAGACTATACCAGAGGTACTTCGGTACTAGTAAGGGTTGGTGGTTACTCTCGGTAGGATAACGCAAGTAGTTAATTTAGGGATTGCCCAAAATTGCTTAATGGTGATTCCAGTTATAGTTACCTGACCTTTGGGCCAGGGTTACCTTGCTATAGAGCTAAGATACTCGACATTGAAAATAACATATTACACAGGTCTCACAGGGAGGTTATGTAATTATTTGTCATGTGAAACTTCATAGGCTGTTCAAATCTCAGATTGTGTGGACTACTTTTGCACAACCATTTGACCTTTAAAAATATTGTAGCTTGAAGGTGTAGTGACTAACAACCTCCTTTAGCCCTGCTATAAGTTCTTAGTATTATAGGGTACAGCCTGGAGAGGTACTGTAAGTCTAGTAAAAGTTTCCAAGTGGAGATACTCCAGTAACACAGTATGTGCTTACAATATGTGTCTGACTAGAAGTTGTCCATGGGATATATTATGAGTAAGGGGAGAACCTGAACAACGGCATGCAGAGAGTTTCATGTAAAGTGAACTAAAACTGACTGAGTAATACTACTTTGAAGTTAGAAGTAACTTACAAGGTTACCGGATATCAGTAGGCGAGGTAACTAAACTACTTTTGCCCCAAAAGTGTAATAGTATTGGAAAATTATTAAGAGCTTTAAGATAGTAGTCTGGAGTCATGAGAAGACCTGCTTTTAGGAGGGTGGATTGCGGGTAGTGGCTATTAGTAGTTAATTTCTAGAGTGGACTAATGGAAAAGCTAAGTGACTATCTTCCAGAATGATATAGAAATGAGTAGAATCAGATAGATTTTCAGGGGCTATTAATGCTTGTACAGAACTAAGTGAATATGGGTAAAGAGTTTGATAGTTGGTATAATATCTGTATGAGTATGTCAGCTGGCCACTAATATGTCTATAATGGGCAGATGTTTTGCTCCTGCAGTTGCATCTGTCATATAGCACTTAAAATACTTCAATTGAGCGGATGTTAGAGAACCACAAAGAATCCTAGTTCGATATAGAAGACATTAGGTCCAACCCATAGAGGTTGGCTAGGCCGTCCATAGGAGTTTGGTGCTCGTGATTGTACAGTAATTATAGGTTGTAATAGGTAGTATATGAAATCAACTTAAAGTATATGCAAGTTCTCCCCTACTCTAGCAACAACTACCTCTATTGATGAGAACCTAATTGAGCAAGGCTGTAGTTTTACAATATTATGTTTTACAGTATTGTCTTTCTCTATTTTACTGCTGATTATTTTTATCTTTATTTTTGGAAAGAACACTTCATTGCAGTTACAAACTTGAGATCCATCTTCTCTGAGGAAGTTCTCATAACTGTAGTTGTGGAGATGAGGTGACAGGCAGTCTCAGAAACTTGAGCCAGAGACAAGACAATGCAAGCTGTGGTAAAGAAGGAGGAGGGGTTGGAATAGAGGTAAACAGAGGATGATATATGCGAGTAAGGAACAGAGTCTGAGGAAAGGAAGATGCAGACGAACTTACCATCCTCACTCAAGCTTGTAGTTAGAGAGACCGCTTTGATCAACTATGGATATCTCCCTGTTGAATACCTTTTCAAGCGTGAATAACTATTTTATCATCAAACCTCCAACAAATAAAAATAAAAAGAAGGTAAGTTATTAAAGTTATCATATATAGTTAAAAAGAGTTGAATGAGAGTTGCAGCTCATGACCAAGGTGTGATTAAAGTAAGGAATAATAAAGCACTTTGAAGAATTTATCTTCCTGAGCCATTTTTTTTTTTATATATCATATATTCATTGTTTACGGTACAAGAACCTGCATGCAGGGCTAGCTATAGCAAAAACCAAGCCGAAAAGCATGCGTCCCTCTTCCGTCTGAGGCAAAAGCTTAGAGCCCCAAGCACCTCTGTTATGGAGCTAACCACACATCTTGCCCCAAGCTAAGCCTAAAATAAACCCAACCTAAGACAAGCAGGAAGCCACAAGGAAAAATGCCCCCGGAAATCGCGGCCCGAAGGCACAAAAGAAAACCCCAAGCAATACACACCAGGAATGCCCATGGCAGACCTGGCCGCCCGAAGGCTAACCCAAAAAGAGCTCCAAGCAAATGAAGGAGCCGGGCGCTCGGGGGCCAGGAACTCTGGCAATGGAGCACCTCGGTTAAGCCGTGGTAGATATAGAGAAGAGCATGGGTTCCAACCGGCCCAAGGCAGTACAATACTGACAGGAAGAGGGGGGCCCGGGCTGGGGACTCTCCAAGGAAACAAGTGGCAGTAAGGTGCCAGCTGAGGAGGCAGTGAAGTGCCAGCTTAAGGTAGGAGCAGTAAGGTGCTAGCCGAGAGGGAGGTAGTAGGGTACCAGCCGACTGAGCTGAGAAGAGGAAGAGGAAGGGGTAGACCCAAATGCCGAAACAACTATCGGAAACATGTTCGTATTCTAACTAGGCAGTTCCCTATAACCCCCAACACCCAAGAGTGCTAGAGCACCCATAGAGGGCGGAAAGGAGGAGACTGGCGAAATCGACTGTAGCGCGTTGAGAAGACCAACTACAAACTCACGACCGTGGGACTAATCTGTACCTACCAGCGGTACATAACCTGGACCCAGTAGAGGGACTAACCCAAACCGACCAGGGAAAAGCAGAAGGAATTCATCATAATCGTGTACCACAAACCCTATTCCCAGTTCTCTGTTATAGGGTAAAAGGAGCTGCCTGACCATGCTGATGCTAAGCAAGGCTAGAGCAAAAGCGGAGAAGGGGTGAAAAAACAGCATCCTAAGATGCCGGGAGGGAGGAAGCAGGATCTCAAGAGGGTAGACCTCAAGAGAGAAGGCGGGAGAGGAGTTCCACCGTGGTGGAAGGATGAGGGGTGAAGGCCTGGTCTCCCCCCTAGGGAGAGGACCTCACGTGAAAAGTAGTGAGAGGTTTCTGGTGTTGAGTCGTTCACAAAGATGTAATAAATTTCAATCACTGGAGCTGTAGCCGAGACGCTCAGTGTTATCTTTCTTAGCTATTTTTTTTTTTATATATATCATATATTCTTTGTTTATGGTACAAGAACCTGCATGTAGCGCTAGCTATGGCAAAAACAAAACCGAAAAGCACGCGTCCCTCCTCCGTCTGAGGCAAAAACCTAGAGCCCCAAGCGCCTCCGGTGTGGAGCCAACTGCACATCTTGCCCTGAGCCAAGCCCAATAAACCCAACCTAACACAAGCAGGAAGCCACAAGGAAAAATCTCCCCGGAAATCCAGGCCCGAAGGCACAATTGAAACCATACCTGATATCCACCAGAAAAGCCCGAAGGCAGTCCTGGCCGCTTACAAGCTAACCCTAAATAACCTGCCACAATAATCGGGGGTGTGCCACAATAGTGCCCGACCGCCAAAATGGCGGGAGGTAAGGCAAAAGATAGTTCCAACCGACCTGAGGCAGTGCAATACTGGCCAGAGGAAAGGGGTATTTACCGTCACGGAAGGTCCGAGCCTCCCACGAGTTGGGGTTCTTGACCGCGTAGGCCTCAGGGTTTCCATAGTGCTTCTTAGTAACAGTATCATAGCGAGGGTGTCGAGGTCATACCCATCTACAATCGTACCAACCTGTTAAGGGGTACGTGGGGGAGGGCCTGTTGGGCGTGTGGAACGGCCGGAGGTTGTGCCATGTTGGACTGGGGGGGTGGTGCTGAGGGGGATACTTCTTTACCCTTTTGGGTAGGGGGCGGAGCAGGCAGGACTGGGGCTTGCTGATGTGCGGGCGGTGGTTGGGAAAGTCTTTGTGACATGTCACGTAGAGCTGATTCGATAGGGGCGAGGGAGGAATGGAAGGGGGCTTGAGCGGAGAAAACATGCTCAGACAGCCCCTTTACCTTTGAGGAGATGAGGTCGATGCATTTGTTGGTAGAGGCAAGCCGATTAAGGATTACTACAAGGAGGGAGATGATGACGGCCTCACCATCCCTGAGATCACGAAGGTCAGAGGAGAGGAGAGGCAGAACAGAGGAGAAAGCGTCTCCTAGAACTGGCTCTAGAGACTGTAGGAGAGCCAGGATCGCATAGACTGCAGCGTAGAGGGGAGTAGCAGAGCTTGCTCTGGAGGGGTGGGAGGAATCAACGTTAGACATTAGAGCGCGAGGCAAAGACTTGAAGCCTAAGCGAGAGGGGGGCAGACGTGCAAAAGTGAGGAGTCACACCAGACGCGATGGTGTTGAGAGTGCGTAAGGAAGTTATAGGCAGGAAAATAGAGGGCGCCGAGCATGTTATCTTCCTTAGCCATATTTTCTTTTTTTTTTTTTTTTATATTATATATTCATTGTTAAGGTACAAGAACTTGCATGTAGTGCTAGCTATGGCAGAAACAAAACAGTAAAAACTCGCGTCCTCCTCCATCTGAGGCAAAAACCGAGAACCCCAAGCCCCTCTGATATGTAGCCAACCGCACATCTCACCCTGAATCAAGCCTATCCTCACAACACAAGCGAACTCAGTTCTAAGAGAAACCCAAAACAAGGAAAGCAGGAAGCTTAAGGAAAAATCCCCCTGGAAATCTCGGCCTGAAGGCTCAAAAGAAAGACCAAACTCATACCCACTAGGAACGCCCATAGCAGACCTGGCCGCCTGGAGGCTAACCCACAATAGCCCAACAAAACAGGAGCCGGGCACAACGGGGTCAGGAACTCTGGCAACCGAGTACTCCCGCCACGTCACGGTAGCCAAGGATGAAGGGATGGTACCGACCGGCCCGAGGCAGTGCAATACTGACCGGAGGCGGAAGACCAGGGCTGGGGTCCCCATGAGAAACTAAGTGGCAGTAAGGTGCCAGCTAGGAGAGCAGTAAGGTACTAGCTTAAGATAGGAGCAGTAGGGTGCCAGCCAGGTGTGGAGAGGAGGTAGTAGGGTACCAGCCGACCGAGCTGAGGAGAGGAGGAAGGAGGAGTAGACCCAGATGCCGAAACAACTATCAGATACGTGTTCGTGTCTTAACTAGGCGGTCCCCTATAATACCCAATACCTAATGGCGCTAAAGCACCCATAGAGGGTGGAGAGGAGGGGAGTGGCGAAATCGACCGTAGCCTGTTGAGAAAACCAACCACCAACCCCCGACCATAGGACTGATCCGTACCCACCAGCGGGATAAAACCCGGACCCAGTAGAGGGACTAACCCGAACCGACCGAAGAAATGCAGAAGGAATCTATCATAATCTCGTACCGCAAACTGTATTCCCAGACATCTGTTGTAGGGAAAAAGGAGCCGCCTAACCGTGCTGATGCTAAGCAAGGCTACTGCAAAAGCGGGGAAGGGGTGAAGACCAACATCTCGAGACGTCGGAGAGGAGGAAGGATGGGCTCAAGAGTGTAGACCTCGAGAGGGAAGACAGGAGAGGTGTTCTACTGTGACCGAAGGATAAAAAGTGATGTCCTAGTCTCCCCCCTAGGGGGAGGACCAGAGGCAAAAAAGTGGTGAGAATTCCTGTAGTGTTGAGATTTCAATCACCGGAAGTATAGTGGAAACGGTCGGTGTTATCTTCCTTAGCCATTTTTTTTTTTTTTTTTTTTATATCATATATTCATTGTTTAACAGTACAAGAACTCGCATGTAGTGCTAGCTATGGCGGAAACAAAACCAAAATCCACGCATCACAACCCAGACCAAGAGAAAACCCGTACCCCCAAGACCCTCTGGTATGGGCCCAACCGCACACACCCCAAGACAAGCCAACTCAGGTGCCCAGTTCACAGACTCCACTACTTGAACGCGAAAGGGGTCTCGCCTAGAAGCCAACCCACCCGGGGATTCCTCGCCCGAAAAGCCCCCCTCCTACTAGCTACACATAGCTAACAGAAAGAAAACCAAAAAAGCTAGGCAGGAAAGCATAAGCAAAAACTCCTCCCGTAAACTACAATCAAAATGAAAGTAATGTCTGCCCACTGAACCGCCGGAGTGCCAAATGTAAATAACAAAACCACCCAACAGCGACGGAAAAAGTAGCCGAAGTAGGAGGCCAGCAAAGAGCCCGAAGGCTGAATGCCACCAGCCAGCTGAGCTCCGTAGGTAGTGCAATACCAGGGCACACCAGCCGGGATTCGAGGCCTTGGTGCAGGGCCCAAAGAGTGGATGCGGTAGTAGGGCACCAGCCTAAGGAAGGAGGGCAGTAGGGTGCGAGCCGAAGCATTCGAAGTGGAAAATGGAGGTGGTGACAAGGTCCCCGGAAACCCCGACTGAAAAAACCAAACCATTGCCGTATTACCGCGTCTCTCATGTAGTCCCTTGTTCTCCGAGAGATAGCGCCACTTAGTGGAAAGGATCCCACCGGCTGTTGTAAGGAGGAGGAAGGGGGGAGGGTGGGAAGGCGACATACACTTGAACCGAGCAACTAGGAGGGTATGGTCATATCTTACCACGAGACAGACCCCAAAGTTACTAGCCAAAGCGTTCCCTAGCAGGGATCGTGCAAGTGGGGAGAAAGACGTCCACAACCGCCAGCGCCGACCAGAAGCGAAGAGAAGAAGCCGACCGTATCAAAGCTAAGCGAGCTCCTATTAGCAAGACAGGACTACTGGGCGAGCCCAGATAACTCCCCCATCAAGCAGACAAGAGGCAAGCGAACCCAAGGCAGGAGAGGACAGAGATGTTAACCGTACCCCTAGGCAAAGAGCCATTGCGGGGGCAGAGGAGAGAGGGGGGTCACGATAGTTTGACGTGGTGTTGTAAAACTATGTGGGAGGAAAATAAGGACGATGAAGCGTGTTATCTTCGTTAGTTATACTGGCCTCCTTTTATAGACTGCTCCTTACCAACCCTAACCCTAATGACTAATGGTCCCTAGTCATTTAATCATATCATAAGCTAGTT
Source organism: Tuber indicum (assembly GCA_006112555.1). Taxonomy (NCBI): domain Eukaryota; kingdom Fungi; phylum Ascomycota; class Pezizomycetes; order Pezizales; family Tuberaceae; genus Tuber; species Tuber indicum. Next base: position 83,259 of record VBSK01000027.1, on the reverse strand, counting down.
AGATTACCCAAATAAGTTATAGGTACGAGACCCAGGACTGATAATCAAGTCGTGTATGAAATATAATAAGTCATAACATAACCAAATCATAAGACTCAAATTAATCATATTGACAGAATCCATGTCTTACAGTTGAGTCATATACAAAATCCTTTGGAACCTATCATATTCATGATATAGTCACTCTCTTACCATATTTACTTGCCTTCTACTAACATTCTCCAAGACAATTTTCATGGATCACACAACAATGGGGTAAGTGCTTGACCTATTTTGGCAGTATTTGTAATTATTCGGTATTAAGACAATGCTAGTTTAGGAGAGACTTTCAACTTTTCTTTCAAAATTGTGCTTCAAGCCATGTTTTGTGCAACTCCAACTTCTTTCATCATGTCAGCTACTAGGCTATTCTCAATTTAAACCTAGTTGAAGCTTATGGTCCATATAGGACTGATTGAGAAAAAACACTTTTTTTTACATCCCTAGTACTCTTTACAGTTGTATGATAGATACTATCAAGTACCCTTATTTGATCCTATTTGCTAATAATACTAAATCTTGACAAATGTTTGTATAAACTGAGTTAATATAGTAGGCATTGACTCTCACAGCTATTCCAAAACATCTTCCTCTATGTTTTAAGTCTTAAACCTATTAAGAGCTTCCGACAAATGTCTTTTAAGTATATTTGGACTACTCTTAGTCTTGTAAATGTCAGGAAATTGCTAACATAGCTTTTCCTTCACTCTCTTCTAATAATGTTATACACAATTGACATCTAGTGAAGTAGGTAGCTATTCTACCACCTGTATCTTATTTTGCTTGAATCAAGCTAGGGCCAGATTATCCTTTGTAGCATATTTCTTTGCAACATCCTGCTGAAAGATACAATGCCTTGTCAGAAGTGTTTTTGATCACTTACTAAGCAACTTCACTAAATGCCACCTCACCAATTACTACTTAAGTAAGCTGATCACAATGGTACCAAGCAAATCGTAACCATTCCAACCTTACTGCATTTATGTTACAATACTATCATGACTCTGTACTACCTCCAAGTCCTCCATTTTAATAATACAGAATTTCCAATAGTTGACTGAACCAGATATACATTAACAAAAAGAAGTAAACCTCATAGCCCTTTAGAACAGAAATGACTTATCTTAAAAATGGTGAAATTATTGGATCTTTCTACTACCTCTGAAATATTGTTCTTGTTGCTCAAAGTATTAGCAGGCCGTGGACAACCGTTAACAGCTTTCATATATGCATATGTGAGCCCCAATCACTGGATAATATTCTTTGTTCTAGTTATCTACCAATTCTTACACAGCAATAGTATTGTACTGTTATCTGGCAAGGTAAATACAACCAGAAAATGACCAGCTCAGATTGCTGTAATCAATATGTGCCAAGTGTTTCTCTCTCTACTGGTAACAAGCAACACCTTGAAGTTGTACCTACCTGAGTGATAGGACATAATTTTTGAACATATTTACAGTTGATATGATAGTTAGAGAAGTCAATATCAAGGAATGGCTAGCTAAGGTAAGACTAAAGCTCAAATCTGTACTTATTGCTAAAAGACTAAACTGGGCTAAAACTGATATGAATTACACAGATGAGCATTTTGCCAGAGTTATTTGGAGTAATGAGTATAGTGTGAAAAAAATTGAAAGATCCTAGCCAGCAGTGGATTTTCAGAGAATCTGGGAAGTAGTGGCTTGCAGATTGTATTCATCTAAAGGGAAAGGATAAGAGAATTTTGCTAATGGGATAGCGATACTTTTGGAGGAAGAGAAAAGGCTCCTTGGTTCCTATTAATTAAAATATCAATAAGACTAGGTATGTTAGACTCTCGAGAGGACAACTTTTTCCTGTTATTTATCAGATAATTTTCCGTGGTAAGCAAATTGAAGATATTATTTTTCGGCAAGACAATTCTCCGGTTCATAAGGCTTGTAGTATTTTGAATTAATTTAAGTAAAATTGTATTGAAATGGTTGAACACCTACTTTTCTCTCCTGATTTAAATCCTATCGAGTATTTATAGGTTGAGCTTAAAAAGCAATTATACCAGTAGTATTCAAGTATTAGAAACATCTCACGAGGAAAAGAAGTTATGAAGAAGAAGGTGGCATAAGTAATATCTTTGTTTGCGAGACAATTCCTGAAGAGTTTTCTTATGAACAGTTATGGAAATCAATACCTGATAGAGTATTTGCAGTATTGGAAGCAAGAGAAGATTATACAAAGTATTAGTTAGTTTTCTTTATTATCCTCTTACTTTATAATATACATAATTGATCCTTGAAAGGTAATAGTTAAGCATCAACTATTAAGTATTGATCGTGTACAGTTGACGACCCTACCAAGCCCAAGGCGTAACCATAATTAAATATCTCTTGAATTACAAGCACCTTTGATAAGACACTGTAGGATCTCCAACTGATACCTCCTATTAGTATCAACTAAATCATCCTCTAAAAGTTCAATATATACAAATATGTTCACATTCTTCTTAAAAATAGCAATCAGAGGACATTTGTTTTTACCCTAAATACTGGTCCAGACTATCAGCTCTATCCCAGGACCTTTTATAACCCCATTAATATAGTCCTTGTACCACGTTTCCTCAATTGTTCTGAATATCCAAATACCTTTAAGATCTTGAAACTTTTCAACCATATATTCCTCACTAAAGATGATAATCTCAAAGTTCTTCTTTGTTTACTTCTTATTCTCCATACCTCAAGCTAATCTCTTGACAGCATGCTTATTTTCAGAAGAGGTCTCTCTCTAGCTTACTACCTCTTTATATTGACTGATGCTAAAGGTTACTTAACTTGAATAGTAATTACAGAAGTATATAGTACAATATTATTACTCAATTCTGATAGGATTTGGCAGTTTGCCATCTTAGACTCTCTGGCTAGGTAGCAGAATATTCTATTATCAATAATTTTGTGGCTTCCTAGCATTAGTATAACTATTTTACTTTCTCTTATATTAATCTTTCAATAAGTAATGACCTTATGATATTTGTTGTAGTTTTTTATAAAAAAACAATATATTCAATAAATAAGTTCAAGCTTTCTTTTGGTAATATTCAATGAAATTGTTAATGATTTTTCTGTTCTTCAAATACAACTCTTCTTACTCCATTATTTCATGCAATATCAGTATTACTGTATTAACTCAAGTAAGAAAACAATGCGCTAGTAGGCCAAATTTATGTGAAACTAAGCTACACAAATATCACAATATAATAAAAGGTTGGCGCAATATCAAAATTCAATAAAATGAAAATAATAATAATAATAATAATAAAAACAGGAGAACAAAAGTGAACAAAAAAAAAATAATAAAATTTTTTTATTCCAATGTTTCCAACTCCTCCAACAATAGCCCAATATCATAGGAGATAAATTCAGTCTTATCTTCACCAGAAGGTAACAATTCCTCCCTATTCGAATCCACATCCCGAGTAGGTTGTTCCAATCCCCTGATATTCCAGTCCTTTAAGTCCTCTATTAGGTTATCCATGTTGACCACTTTTAAGAACACTTCGCTATTTCAAGATCCATGAATCAGTAAAGAAAGTCCTATCGTACAATATAATCGAATAATGGCTTCTTTTAACTTAGACAAACCTGCTCCCAGGCATCCTCAACAGTCCGGGTGATTAGTACTTGTCTTTGTCCCACTTTACTTTCCCCTATCTTTTCTTGTTTCTCCATTTTCTCTAGTTAAATTTCTTTCTCTTCAATTGTTTCCTATTTGTTTATCAATATTGTATATAAAATCTAATAAAATTAACTTTAATTATTATAAAACAAAAATACCACCTTCGAAATATCTTTAGAAGAATGATTTATTAAGATGTTAAGTAGCTTTACAATACCTGTATATTCTGCTGGTATAACATAAACTAAAATATTGTATATGTTAAGGACGTCGATAACGTTATCAGTTTTGTGTCCTCCCAAGAGGTCAGGGGCAAGTAGTGCTGATTTGCTATCCAAAGCTGGCACTAGTTGATTTTCAATCCACTCTTCTATATTTTCAGAATTAGCTTAGACAATCAGATTGAATTTTACTCGAACAGGTAAATCGTAAAGGCTAAATTCTCATAAAATACTTAGTCTAATATCTTTCCCTTTAAAAAAAATTAAGAGGCTGGACTCACATTCCACCATCTGCAAATACAGTTAGTTGGAGTGTTGCCTACCTCTTATCCTACCCTTAAGTAGCTTCCTTAACCCAAACAGTTTTTGAACCAGTTGGTTCACATGTGTGTCCAGAAAGGAACTCAATGTTAGGCATATAGAAAATGCACAGACCTCTCGGTAGGGTAACTGCGCACAGACCCTCATTTATCGAGAGCCTAACACCCCCCTCCGGCCCCGTTCGGGATCCCGCAGGTACTTAGCGAGATTTCGAAGAGTTGTGTCCCATGACTATAATGTCATCTCAATGAAGCCCACTTCATAACATCATATACGTCGCTGCCGTCCATCCGACCGGAGGCTGCTCGCAGGATATATAAGAGGGCACCTCTGAGTACCTCTGGGTACCTCTGAGAAGTAGAATGGAGGAATTCCGTGGGAGGGGCGTTGAGTTATTAGGCTTCAAAGTTAGGCATCCTAACTATGCGCCGAAAGTAACGGGACATTTTCGGTTCGAAAATCCGCAACTACTCCTACAGTGCCCCAGAGGCCATAGGGGATAGATATGACACCAATACCTATCTGAAGGCCGCTGTATGTTGGTTGGTCCTGGAAACGGGATCCCTGGAGAGGTGATTCTCTTTGAGGTGAGGCGGACGGAGGAGAAGCTGCTCAGACTCAGAAGACCTAATAGGCGGTAGACATACGGGTGCTGGCGCACTGTCTACGAAGCCTACATCATGCATCGGTGCCTGACACATATGCCGGCCACTATGTGAAATCGGAAGAGACTACTGGGACGATAGTCAAGACGACTGCAGTTTCAAACAGAAGTCTATTCGGCCCTATAAATCGAAGACCGCTCGTTCGAGGATAATGACGCATCCTACGATAAGACGGTAAAAGGATTTATGAGGACGAACATGGTGTGCAAGAATTCAGGGTCAAACGGTGTTCGCACTTGTTAAGACTATACGACGTAACGTACGATTTTGGGGAAGATACTTTGTTATAGGGAGATTAGATGTAGTCCGCGAACACTCAGACGCGGGATATAAATATTGAAGTGCCTCCCAAGCTTTTAGACAGAATCAAGCAACGGAGAAGAGACCTTAACAATATATCATTGTTTTACCTACGAATTATTATAAAACTATTTCCTCTATCGATCAAGCGAGTTCTTAGTAGTCATAAACGAAAAGAACGACACCGAGCCTTCCTAGACAAATCTCACTCTATTACGAAAGATTCAGGCCTAAGTCTTCTCGACAAATATTTAGAGTCGGCTTCCACCTAACACTCAAATGGCGGAGGAGTTTGATCCATACTGCATATTATTACAAGATGGTATCTTCCTGCCTCTGCCATAGACTCCCCATATTCTCTTTTATCATCCAAACATAGTTGTGAATTATGTCGAGTAAATTGAGTCCAAGACAACATTGCAATATACCAGTCCTCAGGTACTTTACTCGCCTTATTCATATTAACTCAGAGCAAATTATTATAACAATTAAGAAAACCTATTTAATTGGTTAAAAATTATTATTATTATTATATATATAGGAAATGTAAGTGAAAACTATATTTTTAGTTAAAAAAAAAAGAGATTTACCACTAAACCATCCATTTGAGAAGCAGAATGATTGAGTTGGATAGTATTTTCATATGAGAAACTTTGTTGTTGCCCAAAACCATCCCGGCATTATAATATTTCCCTCCTTTCTTCTTTCTAAAAAGTCAGCATAAAGTCACCGCTCCAATCTAGACCTCTTTCACATCCCGATTCGATTCTGGCATTGAGAGGAAAGTGACTGCAGAAGTTTTATCTCCTGCTTCTTCTATCTAGCAATGTTGGAAGCAAGAATATTGAACCGTCAAGCTGTTTCCGCTGCAGTGACCAGACGTATATAGTTTATCCCGTTGATACTTTTGTATATAAGAGATAAAATAGTACCCATAACTTATATCTAACAGTATAGTGTCTTTGAGTAGCTGATACTGGGTAAGGATAGACAAGCAGTTTCTTTATGATTGTGACTTATTTTGGTCCAGGTCGCTTCATTTTCTGTGACCAATAAAATGTTATAGCGTCTATGGACTCAATTTGATCACTTGAGGAAGAAGTCATATCTTTCTTGACAATTTTACTATTCTGTTAACTGCTAATATGTTCTTTATAGTATCTATATATCCCACTACTGGGCCTCTAAATTGTGTTGATTCTTACATTTGATGTTAAGCTTACATGATATCAGCTTTCAATTCCTTGGCCTTTTACAAGGTTCAGCTTGGACAATTTCTGCACACTTAAAATTGACATACTAGCACATCGTTCTCTTACACGAGTTAGTACAGTATCTGTTTTCTATTACAAATAGTTTTTCCAATTTCAGTTGTACAAAATCATATTCTTTTCAATCAACAATGCCATCTCTCTTACTAATTCAGAAAGGACAATACATATCTGGCCAAACCTGACAACCATGATTGTTTTCTTAAAAAAAAAATACCACTATCCATTAGAATATCTCTTCATATAACACTGACATAGCTGGAGCCTAATATGAGGTTCATGTGTATTGATACTCTGTACATTCTGGAAAACACTACATGTATAAACTGCTTACTCTATCATTAAATATAAGACAGGTGATTGGAATAAAGAAGCAATATTTTGTTGTATGGAGGAAATCAAGTTATAATTTACTTATATACTATATGTCTATCATAGTAATAATAAAAAAATCAAACTTACAATATACAAGCTCTATTAAAAATATCAGATATGATTTTTCTTATTAAGAAATATACTAAAGTAAACGTGTATTGCTGAACAATAATATTTTTGGAAATACTACAGTATTTTTATTTTAGGTTATAAGTCATTTTCAGGAGATACTCTATTATTAATTTATTAGTATATGCCAAACAAGTCCTAAAAAAAAAGAATCGAGAAATCAACTTAAGTTTTCTTAAGGTTATATTTTGTGATATCAATTGTTTATCTGCTTACAGCTGTATACTTATACTAAAATCATGCTCATACTATGAGAATACCCTTAAGCTAATCCTAATAGAATCAAGAGTTTCATCTTATTTTCTGCACTATTTTAAACCTATATATACACTAATCACAATTTAATTATGTGATTAACCAATATACTTTAAATTAATTGTCTATAAACTGCTACTACAATTACATTTACTTAAATCAATTTACTTACAATAACTTATTGATTCTTAACTCACCTAATGATTATAGACTTAGAAAGTACCTCTGTGAATATGGCTTTGAGCTTATCCACATTCTCTCCCTATATTATTTTTCTAAATCCATTCTCACTATGCTTTTCAGGTCAAATACACTTTAAAAGAACTTTAAAGAAAAACTCCTCAGTTGAGGATAGCCAAATACTAGTTCCTATTATTGAAGAACAATGAAGAATATTTTGTTGTGGAGAAAATCAAGTGGTAATTTACTTTTACATCACATGTTTAATAAATATAAAAAAACTTGTTTACAGTATATAAGTTCTATTACAAACACTGAATAAGATTTTTCTTATTAAGAAAAATACTGTAGTAAATGTGTGGTACTGAAAACTACTATTTTTGGAATTACTACAGTATTTTTACTTTAGTGTATAAGCTATTTTCCTGAAATAAAATAGTATTTTTATAGTAGTACATGTCAAACAGACTCTAAGCTACAGAAAACATTATAACATTGCAGCCTACTGTAAAACAGTTATATCGTACTCCAAAAACCTGTATTGAGCAACCACTCTTTGTAAAATGTATCATAAAAATTAAATTATAGCATTAATAGTTGATTACTCTTCAACTTTGCTGTTGCTAGTAGTTGGATAATGGAAGCATAATACTAAAGTAAGTGCAACTCTTTAGTTTTAATTTTTTTTACAATAAGATATTTTTTATTTTATTTTTTCCATTTTTCCATTTTTATTTCTCTTGCATTATGGTATTTTGAATAGTTTATTACATATTTAAATAGTCAATTAACAATATTTTTCAGTCTCTATATATTAATCAATTCTTGCCATCTTCAATACTGTCTAAATATTATCATAATTTAATAATAATATAATCTTTATCAAATTTCCATGTCTGATCTTATTGAGGTCTTAGGTTGTAGACAGAAAAAGTACCTGTATTCTTCAATAGCATGGTTAGAGGAGGAGCTAAATGAGAACAACAGTACTATACTATAGATTTTCGATATTTAAGTATTAAGAAAAAATTGAGATACAATTTTTTTGCATGCCGAGCAGGGCCTAAGTATTTAAATACAAACTCTAGTAAATCAAAAGCTTAAAACAAGTTCCTGTTAGATTATTTAACAAGAAAGAATTATTATCATAGAGGCAGCACGACCTTGGAGAGAGGGAAAAGAAATGAAAAAAAATGAACTGTAGCAGTAAAAAGAATTAGGAAGAATATTCAGGTCATTGTTAATCAAAAACATAATTGCAGTAAAATATTATGGTACTAATGTTTATAAGATTGAGGAAGAGAGGAAATTGGAAGTAGAGAATATTTGTAGTCAGTGTATAATTGTGCTAATAGAATTGCTAACTCCCACTTCTGACCTGATAAAGAGCCACAATACAGAAGACTTTAAGTTTCTTCAGCTACTACTTGATTTATGACAAGTTCTATTGCTGTGTGCGGCGATAACAAGTTCAGTAATTAGTATAATAAATATATAATTATTTGTAGTTAATAATGAATCTAAAGAGGAGAAAATTTATTAGAAAAGTGAAAGAATAAGAAAGGCACAAGCCAAGAATTATATGATAGAAAATGAAAGTAGAGGATATTGTAGTAAGGATTTAATTGGTGAATCAGATTTGAAATCCTCATACCTAATAGCAGATTCAATTGTAAGAAATGCTAGGTTTCTAGTCTTGAACTGATGCATTATAACTATAATAGAAAATGATTTATGTAGTTATTATTAGGTGTTGTATAGATATATTGGGTGAAATAAACATGAAAAAGGTTAAATGTCATACTTACTTTACCAACTATGAGTAATAGTGAAATAGGAGTATATCTAGCTATTATCTCCCATTATCAGATTTTCCACTAAGACTATTAGGACAATACTGTAAGAACTCAAATAATCAGACCCAGTTTCATGTCGTCTGAAATTTCCTTGTATGGAAAGGGGGCAAAAAACACAGAGAAAACATAGCCCCTTTCCCTCCTCCGAGACAGATAAAAAAGAAAAAGGTTTCTTGACCTTATTGAGAGAGGAAAGCCCAAAGACATGAGACTGGGTCTTATATTTGAGTTCTTATGATATATTATGACAATCTAAGGCCCTGTTCAGCGCGTCACAATAAAAATATATCGCAATAAAAGTTGTAAATGGCATATATTCTAAAATAAATTTATGGCATATTTTAGAAATATAGGTGTTCGTTTGGGCAAATACAAAATAAATATATATGCCAAGAAAATACATACCCGATTATTGTTGCTGTCAAAGTAGGGTCAAAAACACTATTTGAAAATAAAAAAACCTCATAGTATCATATCAATCTCAATAGAACATTTACACTTCTCAGAAAAACAGCACATAATATGACTGGAAACAACACAAATACACCCCCTAAATTATGAGAAATAGTATGTAGGTCGAAAATACGGAATGAATTTGTATTGAAGTACTGCTGTATTGAGTAAAAGCTAGAAACTGAAGTGAAAAAGGCTCTTTGTTCTTCATTATCAGTTTCAGAATCAGAATTTCAACTACTCTGATCACTAGTGGTGTTTTGGTACAATACTTGTATATAGTAGAATAATAGAGTAAATCTTGTACTAATTATCAATTGAATCTTGAATTGATTACATATTATATACAAATATCTTCTAATATAGTAAATTTAGAATGACATAGTAGAGGGCTCTTAATTCTAGCCTATAACATATAATCTATTTTCTCATATTTATGCTATAAAAATATATGGTGAAAATAAAAATATATTGTAATATTTTTGGACGCACCGAACACACCCCTATATAAAAACTTTTAGTTGCCAAAATTTATGCTATAAAAGTCACTTTTATGCCATAAAAATGGCGCGCCAAATAGGGCCTAATACAAATCATAATAAGTTAATATGGTATAATATTTCAGCTAATTTTGATTTAGCCAACAAGCAAATTTCTACTATAATAACAGTATAGACATCTCGGCTAAAATGTACTTCAATATAATATAGTTACAAAAGCTATTACAATTTATTTACTTATTCTTTTACTTTGCTTTGTTCCATGAGTAGTAGCTTCACATATATTCTTATACCTTTTATGTATTAGTACCATCAACATTTGAAACACAAGACACAAGCAAGTTACTATATATGACCTATGTACATAATGCCAACCAAGTCCTAAGCTCAAGGTACTTGCACATTGAGAATGCAAATATCGAGGACTGATTACACACATATGGAGAACTTAGAGTGATGAAAGTAAAGTATTAGTCTTATTATTTCTAATTTATAACTAAATTACAGTCAATCAAAATACAACTGAGTATAGATGACTTACTAATATTGAGACAGCTTCATATTAGAAGATACTAGAGAATACGATTCTGTAATGGGGGCTCCCTCTGGGAAGATGGATACCAGGGTTACAGCTGCAGCGAAGTGTTCTTTCTGGAAGTAAAGATAAATATAATCAACAGTAGAGTTGAAAAATGAAAAAGATAAAACTTAATATCATTAAGCCACAGCTTTACTCAATTAAGTCCTGATATTGAGAGGTAGTTGATTGCTAGAGTAGAGGAAAACTCACATATACTTAAGTAGGTTTGGTATGGTGCCAGTTACTCCTGTTAGGCAGAAGCCAACTCTAAATTTTTGTCGAGAAGACTTAGGCATGAATCTTTCATAATAGACAGAGATTTGTCTAGGAAGGCTCGGTGTCTTTCTTTTCGTTTATGACTACTGTTAGGCATAAAGAAAATGCACAGACCTCTCGGTAGGGTAACTGCGCACAGGCCCTCATTTATCGAAGCCTAACACCACACTCCGGCCCCACACTGGGGCCTGCACGTCCTTAGCGAGATTTTGAAGAGTTGCGTCCCATGACTATAATGTCATCTCAATGAAGCCGGATTCATAACACCATATACCTCACTGCCGTCCGTCCAGCTGGAGGCTGTTCGCAGGATATATAAGAGGGCACCTCTCGGTACCTCTAAGAAGTGGAACGGAGGAAATCCGTGGGAGGCGGATTGAGTTATTAGGCTTCAAAGTTAGGCATCCTAACTACGGGCCGAAGGTGACGGGACGTTTTCGGTTCGAAAATCCGCAACTACTCCTACAGTGCCGCAGAGGCCATAGGGGATAGATATGACACCAATACCTATCTGAAGGCCGCTGTATGTTGGTTGGTCCTAAAAACTGGATCTCTCGAGAGGTGATTCTCTTTGAGGCGAGACGGACCGAGGGGAAGCTGCTCAGACTCAGAAGACCTAATAGGGGGTAGACATATGTGTGTTGGCGCACCGTCTACGAAGCCTGCATCATGCATAGGTGCCCAACACATACACTGGCCACTATGTGAAATCAGAAGAGACTACTGGAATGATAGTCAAGATGACTGCAGTTTCAGACAGAAGTCTATGGGGCTCTATAAATCGAAGACCGGTCGTTCGAGGATAATAACGCATGCTATGATAAGACGGTAAAGAATTTATGAGGACGAAGATGGTGTGCAAGAATTCAGGGTCAAACGGTGTTCGTACTTGTTAAGACTATGAGATGTAGTGTACAATTTTGGGGAAGGTACTTTGTTATAGGAGGATTAAAAGTAGTCCGCGAACACTCAGACGCGGGATATAAATATCGAAGTGCCTTCCAAGCTTTTATGAAAGACAAGCAACGGAGAAGAGACCTTAACAATATAACATTGTTTTACCTACGAATCTTTATAAGAATATTTCCTCTATCGATTAAGCGAGTTCTTAGCAGTCATAAACGAAAAGAACGACACCGAGCCTTCCTAGACAACTCTCCATCTATTACGAAAGATTCAGGCCTAAGTCTTCTCGACAAATATTTAGAGTCGCCTTCTACCTAACAACTACTAAGAACTCGCTTAATCGATAGAGGAAATATTTTTATAAAGATTCGTAGGTAAAACAATGTTATATTGTTAAGGTCTCTTCTCCGTTTCTTGTCTTGTCTAAAAGCTTGGGAGGCACTTCAATATTTATATCCCGCCTCTGAGTGTTCGCGGACTACATCTTATCCTCCTATAACTAAGTACCTTCCCCAAAATCGTACGCCACGTTTCATAGTCTTAACAAGTGCAAACACCGTTTGACCCTAAATTCTTGCACACCATCTTCGTCGTCATAAATTCTTCTCCGTCTTATTGTAGGATGCACTATTATTCTCGAATGACCAGTCTTTGATTTATAGAGACAAGTAGACTTCTGTCTGAAACTGCAGTCGTCTTGATTATCATTCCAGTAGTCTCTTCCGATTTCACATAGTGGCCAGCGTATGTGTCGGGTACCTATGCATAATGCAGGCTATGTAGACGGTACGCCAACACTCGTAAGTCTACTGCCTATTAGGTCTTCTGAGTCTGAGCAGCTTCTCCTCGGTCCGTCTCGCCTCAAAGAGAATCACCTCTCGAGAGATCCAGTTTCCAGGACCAACCAACATACAGCGGCCTTCAGATAGGTATTGGTGTCATATTTATCCCCTATGGCCTCTGGGCCACTGTAGGAGTAGTTGCGGATTTTCGAACCGCAAATGTCCCATCACCTTTAGCCCGTAGTTAGGATGCCTAACTTTGAAGCCTAATAACTCCATGTGCCTCCAACGGATTTCCTCTGTTACACTTCTCAGAGGTACCTAATTTTCTTTTCTTTTTTTTCTTTTTTTTTTTGTTTATATCATGTATTCATTGTTTTAAGGTACAAGAACCTGCATGCAGCGCTAGCTATGGCAAAAACAAAACCTGTAAACACGCGCGTCCCTCTTCCGTCTGAGGCAAAAATCAAGAACCCCAAGCCCCTCTGGTATGGAGCCAACCGCACATCTCGCCCCGAATCAAGCCCCCCTTACAACCCAGATGAACTAAGCCCCAAGAGAAACCCAAAACAGGAAAAGCAGGAAGCCCAAGAAAAAATCCCCCCGGAAATCTCAGCCCGAAGGCACAAAAGAAAGTCCAAATCCAACCCACCAGGCAGACCTAAAGCAAGCCCGGCCGCCCGAAGGCTAACCCTAATCGGCCCCATAAACAAGGCAGGTGCACCGATTCGTGGCGCAACCCCAGTCCATTGGGGAAAGGTTTGTAGGCGGAGAGATCCGACCGGCCTGAGGCAGTGCAATACTAACCGCAGGAAGGGGCCAGGGCTGGGACCCCCAGAGAGATGACCGGGACAGAGAGACAAAGACACCCCCATCCCGTGTAGGTGAGGCAGCAGTAAGGTGCCAGCTTACGATGGAGGCAGCGGGGTGCCAGCCAGGAGCAGTAGGGTGCCAGCCAAGGAGGGTGGGCAGTAGGATGCGAGCCGACGCCCCGACGTAGAGAGGAGGAAGGGCCAAAGGCCCCAGAAACACCGGACCGTAAAAACCTAACCGATGCCATATTACCGCGTCTCTCACGTAGTCCCTTGTTCTCCGAGAGATAGTGTCACTTAGTGGAGGGGATCCCACCAGTGGGGTAAGGTAAGGGAAGGGTGAGGGGAGGTAGGCGACCGCAGCTTGAACCGAGACAACTAGGAGGGTATGGCCAGGCCTCACCAAGAGGCAGACGCGGAAGTTACTAGCCGAGGCATTACCCCTCTGGGATCGTGCAAAGTGGGGAGACGGGCGTCCACCACCACCGGCGCCGACCGGAAACGAAGAGAGGAGGCTGACCATGCCAAAGCTAAGCGAGGGTCCAGAAGCGAGACGGGACTACTGGGTGAACCCTGATAACTCCCCTATCAAGCGAACAGGAGACAAGCGAAGCAAAGGCGGGAGAGGATAGAAAGGATACCGTGCTCCCAGCAGAGGCCATCAAGGGGCCAGAGGGCAAGAGGGGACCCCAAGGGGGGCCGAGAGGAGGGGGGCTCACGATAGTTGAACGTGGTGTTGTAAAACTATGTGGCAGGAAAATAGAGGGCGTGGAGCATGTTCTCAGAGGTACCCAGAGGTGCCCCCTTATATATCCTGCAAACAGCCTCCGGTCGGATGGACGGTAGCGACGTATATGGCGTTATGAAGCGGGCTTCATTGAGATGACATTATAGTCATGGGACGCAACTCTTCGAAATCTCGCTAAGGACGTGCGGGCCCCAGAGCGGGGCCGGAGGGGGTGTCACGCTTCGATAAATGAGGGTCTGTGCGCAGTTACCCTACTGAGAGGTCTGTGCATTTTCTTTATGCCTAACAACTCCACATCTCTAGTCTACATTCCCTCAGACACAACTCCTATAGGCTGTCTAGCCTATCTCTGCGGGTCGGACGAAAGATCCCACATAGTAAACTGGAACACTCAGTGGTGTTCTAACATCTCCCTGATAGTATTGTTTTAACTATTCTATCTCTAATACAACCACAGGTGTAAAAGCTCTTCATGTCATGGACATGCCAGTGACGAGCTGTCATGTCCATGTGAATACTATACCAACTATGAAACTCTCTGCCCATATACACTTAGTCTTGAACAAGCATTCGGAGCCCCTGAACATCAGTCCAGTTCTACTCATTTCTGTATTATTCTGGAAGATAGCCAAGTAGCTCACACAATAGATCACTTTGGCGGTTGACTACCAATAGGCGCTATCCACAGTCAACCCTCGTAGAAGTAGCCCTATCATGACCTTAGACTAGTGTCTTAGAGTCCTCAATGATTCTCCAATACTATTACACTTTTGGGTCATCTCACTTAGATAACCTCGCCTACAGGCCTTCAGTAATCTTATGTACTACTTCTTGTTCACAATTGTAACTTTAGAGGCGTGATCGTATCTATCTTGAATAAACTATGCGATACTAAGGGATATCGCGAGCACGTTTTGTGAGGAGTGGTAACGGTTTGAAGATAGGTTGGTAGGGGTTCTGTTCCTTACTTCTTCTAAGTAAGGTGTGTGAGTGGTAGCACCTATATATACAGGAGTGCGCCAACTCGTAGTAAAAGAAATATAATCAGGAAAAACATAAGTAAGAACGTGTTTCTCACTAGAAAAACATAAGTGCGAACATGGATGACCCTGAAAACCTGCCAAGAAAAATCCCAAAAGTGCGCATAAATCTAAGATGGTGTGCGGGAAATATTAAGGAAATAATACAAATCTAATATGTAATCACTATGCATAACCGTGCATAAAAGATAAAGAAAAACCCATTTTTATCCTGTAACCAGATAAGAAAATAATGCATAAGTTTCCTGCCCGTATTCAATGAAATATCTAGTAGATTAATGTAAATATGATCCAGCTATAGTAATGTCCGCAATGTACAGGTATTAACAGAAACATAACCAAGTAAGTGAAAATGCAATGTTTATCATTAAATATGTTGAAACTTAACATATGAAAGAAATTTCAACACTTCCCCTCATTACCTACAGCTCAAAAGTTTCATAATGTACTCATATGCCAGCTGGGCAAGTATTTCGGTACAGATGTTGGGAAGGTTTTCTGAGGAGGTAACCTTCAAAAGTGTGAACGAACCACGATCCAACTCTTCTCTAATTTCATGAAAGTGGATCTCGATGTGTTTGGTTCAATTTTTGAGTTGATGACTTGATGCCAGGAGATTTGCGCCAGTTTTATCTGCCTGTATTGCGATCAGTGTCTTTAAACTAGTAACATGAAGACCTCTTTGGAACCATTGGACTTGTCGTGTTGCTAAAAACATCGCGACGTATTCTGCCTCGGTTATGGAGGTGGAGACCAAGAGCTGTTTCTTGGATCGCCAAGAGATACATACTTAGTTATAACGGATAATATATCCACTAAAGGATCGGCGGGTATCCAAAGAGACTGTCTAGTTGGTGTCAATATAGGTATCGATAGCATTAGTCGTAGTGTGTGAGTAGAACAATCCAATGTTTTAAGTTCCATGAACGTATTATAGGACGTTTTTAGCGGCCTAGAGATGTTTTTCGGCAGGCCATGAAGAGTATTTGAGAAAAAAAGAAATGGTATACACCAGGTTGGGTCTTGTACCAGTTGTCAAATACATATGTAATCCTATAATAGATTGGTATAGGTCGGTGTTTGGTATCCGTAGTTCCTCAGTACCTTTCATAAGTTGAATGCCTTTTGGTAAAGGTGTGGAAATGGAACGCGATTCCTCCATGCCATCCTTCTTGACGACTGACTTGATGTATTGTTCTTGGGATTGATGGATTCCGTCTGGTTTATAGGTAATGTGAAGGACAAGTAGGAAGGTAGCTTCCCCTAGGTCGGTAATCTCGAATGCTATTTTCAGGTCTTCTATTGGAGATGCAGCTTCAGGGGTCTCAGCTGAGTGTATTGCCATATTGTCAACGTAAACTCCTATGTAGATGTCGTGTTTACCATGAACGAACATGCATGAGTCTAGTGCGGATATTGTAAAGCCTTTGGAGGATAAGAATTTTGTGAAGAGAGCATACCATTCATTCGCTGACTTCTTAAGTCTATAGAGACATTGCTTTAGTTTCCATATCTTGTTACCATCACTGTACCCAGGTAACGGATGCATGTAAACTTCTTCTTTCAACTTGCCATATAGGATTGCTGATTTAATGTCAAATTGTCGCGGTTGCCATTTGTTTTTAGCATTGATCACGAGGAGGAACCGGAGGGATTCATAAGGTATGATGGGAGCAAAAGTGTTTTCAAAGTCAAAGCCGGCAATTTGAGGGAATCCTTTGATAACGGCTCTTGCTCGATATCTTTCGAAAGTACCGTCAGCGTTCTTTTTGACCCTATATACCTACTTACTATTAATCTGTTTTCTTCTTATTGGTTTGTCAACAATGTCGAAGGTATTATTCCGTTCCAGTTCCTTGATTTATTCGTCCATAGCTGTGATCCATTGATTCCTAAACGAGCTTTTTATGGCTTGGTTATAGGTAGTGGATCTTCCTCAGGCATTTCGGTTGTATGGAAGCCGAAGCGTACGGGTGGACGTGAGACTCTTCCAGATTGTGTTTGTATTGCATGGGACTCTTCCAATATCGGTGGTGGTGCAGGTTGTTCAACTTCTGGTTGCTGCAGTTCTGGTGTTGGAGAAGGTATTGCAAATTGATCGTAGGTCTTTCGTTCTTCAGGTGGTGGTGGACGATGTACTTCGATTGTTGTTTGTTTTGGGGTCTCTTCCAGTTCCAGTTCCTTGCGTTTATCCAGTTGTTGTGAGGCTAAAGGAAAGGATGGTCGATGAACTATCGCAAATCTTGCTTCCAGAGGCAAAGGATTCCTTGGTTCAAGTGGTATTATCGTCAAGGTTGTCCAGTGGATCTGTTGCGTTTCTGATATCCTATGTTGCGAAGGGAGGTATGTCCGGTATATTTTGTCGGAATTAGTATATCCAACAAGATAGCCTTTGATCGCCTGAGGCTGTAACTTTGTTCCTAGTAGTCGTGTCTCCTCAGATATGCGGACAAAGCATTGGGTTCCATATCAGCGTAAGTGTTTTATCAACGGCCTTTTGTTGTAGAGAGATTCATAGAACGTTTAATTATCTATGGATCAGTTATGATGTTGGTTCCATTCCGAAGCTAGACTGCCGTGGTGACTGCCTCTGCCTAAAGTTGTGGTGGTAAGCCTTTAAGCATCGAACGGGTAGCTGTGATAATGGTACAGTTAAATTGTTCAGCAATGCCATTAGATTCATGGGAATAGTGAGAAGTTTTGTCACTTACAATTCCATCCTTGTTGAAAAGGGTTACCATGTTATTGTGGATGTATTTACCTCTACCATCTGTTCTGAATCATTTTATGGTTGTGTTGTCCTGGATTCACCTTTTGTTGATGAACTTGGTAAACACCGTGACTGTGCCAGATTTTGCTGCAAGGTGGTATATCCAAGCATAGTGAGTGTGATCATCGATAAAGGCAATGTAGTACCAGGATTTGCCGAAAGATTGGTTAGAGAACTTTCCACTGAGATCTGAATGAATTAGTTCAAATGGTTTATCACATCATTCTTCTTTTGTTGCGGGCTTGTGTTTAGTGGACTTGGAGGTAATGCAGGTTTCACTGTGCCAGTCTTTAGGAATATGGAGTATATCGGGATTGTTAGAGTAGTTGCTACTTTTGAGGTAGGGAGGCGAGGGATGACCGAGGGCTTCATGCCATTGTTGGTAGGTCGACTTATTTGCCTTCTCTTTTTGCTCTTATACAACATAATCCTGTCCTTTTCATTTTCCCCATAAAACTTCTTTATTATCTTTCCTAGAAATATACATATCCTTCCCAGAACTCCGTAAAGAAAAACCTTTCCCCAAAGAAACAATAGTGCGCTAGGAAAGCAAATTACTTTGACCCAACTTAGGAACCTAAAGAACACAATGAAGGATGACAGGTTTGCTATGACCATTAAATATTTTAGCCATTATCCTAACTGATCAACAGCCATAGGACTCTATTACTGAGTTATCGCCCAACTTAACAGTTCCGTTTTATGGTTCGAAGCTTATAAGAAGGTCTAAATTGCTTGTCATGTGTGAGCTTCCACCTGTATCGATTACCGAGTTGTGTGGATGAGGAGTTTTTGAACGGAGTAGAGGAAGGTTGAGGTACTGAGCGGTTCGGATATCTCTTCGTTTCCAATCTTAGCAGTATTACGCACTTTTCTTTCCTTCTTCATTTGGTTGTCAGCCTTGAGCTTATGACATTCACTCCTGAGATGTCCTTCCCTACGAGCAGTGGAGTAATGCTTCTTGCAATAGGTACATTCTTTTGAGGTGGCCGACACGACTGGTTTCCAAGGTGGTTCTTCCCATCCATTTCCTTTCATATCAGCGATTTTATATGCCTTGTTACCTGTGAGGCTAACCCAGGTTTTAAGCTCCAACAGCCTATTTTACATGTACTTGTAGGTAAGGTCCTCCTTGCATTGGAGGTTGTCGATAATATTATTCATCAACTCAGGGAGAGAGCAGAGAACGGCAGCTTTTGCTTTCGGTGATTCAAAGACCATGTGGAAAGCATAGGGGAATGCATACTAATCGTTGGGGGTAGCATTGGAACAACCGTATTGTAATTAACTCCATAGTGTATCAAAGTTGTTGATGTAGTCCGTGATAGGTTCGGGCATTTCATACTTGGTATCGAAGTCAGTGTTGAGTTGGTCCAAGAAGGAGAAGGTGTTTTCTCTATCAAATTTGTGCCGGAATGCCATCCAAATGGTGGAGAGAATAATGTGGGTGGCCAACAAGATCAGCCATTGTGGATCGATCGTTTCGAGGAAGTATGCCGAAGCATATTGGCAGCGATCACAATATTTATTTATGTTTCCTGTATTATTGGGGGTGCTATCATTTCCGACCATTAGTTGTGGGGCAACCTCTTCACCCATAACTATTCTACAACAGTTAAACCAGTTGAAAACATATTGAGAAATGTCTCTCCAAGTGCGGTAGTTCTCCAGTCCAGTCAGCTTGGAGATGGAGCTGAGTTTGTAGTTGGGAGTGAAACCACATCTTTTACTGTTGGTATGCTGTAGGAGAGGGTCAGGAGGTAACGGGCTATTTGCAGGGGGTGCCTCCATTGTGGGAGGAAAGAAGGGTGAGCCTAGTTGGGAAATAGTAGGTGAGGACTGTGGGAATGTCACAGCTTTTTAAAATAATTTCTAAGTCAGAAATATGCGAATTTTGGACAAGACCACATACTCCCTTAAACCTACCAACTGACTTAACCGAACCAGTGGCCTCAATACAGTGCCTCTAAACCGACTAGATCCTACGCAAAGCAGCATTCCTTCCTTACCCTAAGCAAAGAGGAATGAACTAGGGGATAGATGTAAATAAGGGCCAGTCCAATGAAGTAGCAGTGGAGAAGTGTGTGGAGACCGGAGCCTGGAATGAAAGAAGAGGAGCCGCAGGAATAGTGTGTTAGAGCCCCTTATAAAGGGGTACTCTTAAAGCATTCCAGCGAGTGTCGAGATTTTCCTTTGCCGAGACTTTTTATGGCAAAATTTTCTGAGACTAAGAATTTTCGTTTCGCCTAGAATGATTTGTTTCGCTGTAGGTAGTAAAACATGTGAGCATATATCTTATAGATAAAGGAGGGCCCTGGGCAAACTACCTGTTCGCAATTGTGACTTTAGAGGTGTGATCGTATCTATCTTGAATAAACTATGCGATACTAAGGGGATATCACAGGCACATTTTGTGAGAAGTGGTAACGGTTTAAAGGTAGATTGGTAGAGGTTCTGTTCCTTACTTCTTCTAAGCAAGGTGTATGGGTGGTAGCTCCTATATATACAGGAGTGAGCCAACTCATAGTAAAAGAAATGTAGTTGGGAAAAGCATAAGTAAGAACGTGTTTCTCGCTAGAGAAACATAAGTGTGAATGTGTTTGACCCTGAAAACCTGCCAAGAAAAATCCCACAAGTGCGCATAAATCTAAGATGGTCTGCGGGAAATATTAAGGAAATATCACAAATCTAATATGTAATTACTATGCATAACCGTGCATAAAAGATAAAGAAAAACCCATTGTTATCACGTAACCAGATAAGAAAATAATGCTTAAGTTTCCTGCCCGTATTCAAGGAAATATCTATGAGATTAACGTCAATATGACCCAGCTGTAGTAATGTCCCCAGTGTACAGGTATTAACCGAAACATAACCAAGTAAGTGAAAATACAATGTTTATCATTAAATATGTTGAAACGTAACATGGGAAAGAAACTTCAATACTTCTAACTTCAAAGTGGTATTACTCCGATCAGGTTTTATCTGTTTTACATGAAACCACCTAAAGGCTATTCTCCAGGTCCTCCTTTTCCCCCTCATATATCCAGCGCACAGCTTTCAGTCGAACGGACAGCATGAGTGCATGCGGAGTTACGGGAGTATCTCCTCTTAGAGTGTTTTACTTGACTTATAGCACCTCTTTCAGCTGTAGCCCATAATACTAGGGACTTATAACAGGGCCGAAGGGAGGTATTAGCCACCACACCTCTAAGTTACAACTAGTTTAGAGCTCAACTTGTTGTGCGGGAATTATCCACACAACCTGAGATTCGAACACCCTATGTAGGTTCACATGACAAACAATTTAGTAACTTTCCCCGAAGTACTGCATAACAAGTTACTTTCAAGGTAGGGTAACTTGGCTCCATAGTAGGGTAACCTGTAGCCCAAGGCAGGGTAACTCTAGTCTGAAGGTAGGGTAACTCTACCTGGACTTGCCGTCAAGCAATTTATAGTAACTTTCAAAATAACTACTTAGGTTACCCTACAGAGTCAGGTAGTCTCCAACCTTTACTAGCACTCATGTACCATGTGTATGGTCTAGTATACCTGACCGAGGTATCTAAGCAACAGTACCTCCTCTCAGTAGACTCTAGTCTACTACCATTGCTACCATGGTAGTCTTTTGATCTAGTGTAGGTATATGTTTCGTTACTTGTAATAGTACTTAGTGGAGTCTTGTTACAGATTTAAGAGTAGTGGAAAAAGCATGTTGAGATCCTTGGTAAAACAATTAACTTTGAGAGGAATGTGGTTAATACATAGAGGTATGGATGGCCAGTGATAGAGGAGGAGCTACTTCAAACTTCTATTATATAGCAGTATAGCGAGAGATTGATTCAAAGACGATTATTTCATCATACTTTAATTGTACTTTTTAAAATGCACTATTCTAGTGCAGATTCTAAACCATCTGTCCTCTCCACAGAGTAGTTTAATAGGTTTCAGTAATGATGAAATATTTCTCGCCGAGTACTAATAAAAAAATATTCAAAATCACCAGAGGAGTGCCAATGATTTGTAGATAATCAGCTTCACTTTAATAGGTATAATTTACAACGAAAAAATTCTCTTAAGCAGGCTAGTCTTATATTATATGCCAGATACTATAGATTAAGTAATATTCTTAATTTAGATAAAATTCTAGTTTCGTTTGAGTATTTAGACTGACAAACTTATAATATGAAGGACTTTCAAACCATAACCAGTAAAGCAGATAGAAGAGGTTGAGATAGATGCCAAGTAATCCTTGTACTCTACTTCTGTACTGATGGGGTATTACGCTTCAAGTCTAAGTTAATCTCCTATATGAAATTCATGGACCGCACTGTAAAGAAGGAAGACTTAAAGTAGAGTCCAGATATTTTCGTTGCATTTAACAAGACTGCTTATAAAGATAAGTAGCTTTTAAATCAGTTTATTTATAAAGAACTAATACCTGCACTAAATATACTACATCTAAATCTTACCATTATACTAACCACCTCCTATGGCCCCAAATCATGATGAAGTTTACCTTCACCAATACCATTATCTTCTAATAATTGATATAGCTGCATTTCACATTACTGATTCAATTCTTACCACTTGTATCAAAACAACATTGTTTTATCGATCATACTAGGAAGGTATACAGGATTGCTGTAACTAATAGATACTGCCATTAACAAACCATTTAAGGAGTACCTTTAGGGGGAAGCAAAGATATATTTTGATTAACAGGAGCCACCCGGTGATTGTGGAAAGTGGTCAATAAGTTAAAAATAAATTATGACTAAATTACTTTTGTGATTGTGTGTGTCCGGAAAGCATTTTGTCAGTAAATGCAACAGCTTATGCTTAAATCATTTTAGAATGTAGGAGTTGTTGAAATTTCTTTCCTATATTACATTTCAAGATATTTAATGATAAACATTATATTTTCACAAACTTGGTTATGTTTCAGTTAATACCTGTACACTGCGGACATTACTACAGCTGGGTCATATTTACATTAATCTCATGGATATTTCATTGAATACAGGAGGTAAACTTATGCGTTATTTTCTTATTCAGTTATGGGATAATATTGGGTTTCTCCTCATTCTTTATGCATGGTTATGCATGGTGATTACATATTAGATTTGTGATATTTCCTTAATATTTCCCGCACACTATCTTGGATTTATGCATACTTTTGGGATTTTTCTTACCAGGTTTTCAGAGTCAAACACGTTCACACTTATGTTTCTCTAGTGAGAAACACATTCTTACTTATGTTTTTTCCAATTATATTTCTTTTACTACAAGTTGGTGTACTCCTATATATATAGGAGCCACTGCCCACACACCTTGCTTAGACTGCAATATCCTCTTAATATTATGTAGTTTATTCAAGATAGATATACGATCACACCTCTAAAGTTACAATTGTGAACAGGAGTTACATTATTCATTGATGGAAGCACTGACAATGATATCAGAATCAAAGGCTTTGCTTCTTCTGAGATGAATATCAGTAACTGTATCCAAGCTATTCCAGTCTCACAAACCCACTAAGCTTTCTAAAGCCACTATAAACTTCCTGTTAAAACTACCATATATGATAACCTTCACTATATTTAGCAACAACATAGATAAGGTTCAGGAAAAAGTTATAACTTTGCTTTTCATGGTTTTGAGTTCGGTGCAGTTTTAGTTTACATAGCAACCAAGACACTTTTTAGAAAAAGGGAAAAACATCTTTCTCACAATAAAATTGAAATAGCATAAACTGTAATAAAGTTAACAGTATCACAATCAAAGAGATGATAGAGCTCTACTGTATGTTTAATTCTATGTAAATGTTTTCTACCATACAGGTATACAATAGGTTCAAACAAGACAATCTTTTAATAATACAAATTAAGAAAGGTTAAAAATATTGAATAAGCATAATTAATATGTATTTTAACTTGAGCACACTACCCTTCACTTATTTTCAGAGTTAGGATATCTACATCGACCCCTTGCGAAAGGAATGGTACCTGGAGTTTCTATCAATATATTATTAGAGTTCTCAACAGTATTCAAGCTCTGAGTCAGTATATCAGCTTGGTCATTATCCTCCATTATCTAGTCAAGTTGATTCTGTTAGTATTAACACTTTATATTTAAAGCAATTAGAATTACTATTTAAACTTACCAGTTTTAAACAAACTTTGATTATCGATTGTACTACAATCAGACAATAAGTCTGAACAATCAGCATAACTATCAGAAGTGTAAGAATCAGGCTGCATATTCATAGTTACTTTATAATCAATTAGATTAGAAGGAATCTTGAGAAACTTAAAATTGTAATAGGGAAAAAGAATTGTAATTAGGAATGAAGTAAAAGTATTAGGATTCTCTTCAAAATTAGCTTATCTATCAGCCTCCTTATGATAACCCTCTTTATAGCATAACTAGTATATAACTGCACTCTATTTCATCAAATCTCACTCTTATAGTTCATATTAGAAATTTTACCTATGTTCTAATTTTTACTTTTATTACATTTGATCTCCTTGATACAGGTCAATTACGTCTGTTAATTCTCATGAAAGTGAAGATATTTCCATAAACCTTATAATAACTAAACATGCTGCTCCTGGAAATATTTGAAAATTTATGTACAGGTACAGTCATGTCTGGAAAGTCTTCACACCCCTGTATCGCAACCGCACAACACTCGATCACCACAATAACTACCTCCACCATTACCTCTCCACATACCAGCAGAGCTAGAGAAGACCTGAATAATTAAATATATGACCTGTATAAACATACAGATATGGAATATAGTAAAATTTCTCAGTCTCTAGGCATCTCGAAGTCCACTGTTCACTATGTTGTGAACAGAGCTGAAGCTAGAGGCGGAAACACTCATGATACAAAAAGAGCTGGAAGACCAATCAAGATTACAGATAAGAAAAAAAAAAAAAAAAGATAGTGGAGCCTATTATTGATGCTGAGTCTCATTTAGCATTAAGAGACATTACCAAAAAAGCCAATATTTGTTTAGAAAAGACTACTGCTGATAAGATCATATCTGAAACTGATTTTAAGCTTCTTATACACAGAAAAATGCCTTTCTGGAGGAAAGGACAAAAGGAGAAGAGAAAGGAGTTTGCAAGGAGAAGGAGGAACTGGAAAGGGGCATGGAATTGGGTGGCTTTTGTAGATGAAGCTACTATCATCTATGATTCAAATCCTACTAGTAGAAAGATCAGAGTTAGACCTGTGGAAGAGCTGGAAGAAAAAAACTTAAAGCTTAGCTTTAAGTCTGGAAGGACTAGCATTGGGGTATATGCTGAAATCATGAAGGGGGGTAGGACTGAATTAATTCTTGAGAGGAAGAGGAAGGAGGAGGAAAGGACAAGCAAAAGAGACAGACTTGGCCTCAATTCCCACCAATATGTAACTGAGATCCACCAGCCCTACCTTATCCCTTTTATAGAAGGTTTAGATAGACCTTCTAACAACATCTACCCTGCAGCAGACAATGCTTCCTGGCATAGTGGTGAGGAAAATTGAAATTTGGAATCAGACTGTGGTTATAAAAAACTCCTCTGGCCACTGAACTTACCAGATCTTAATCCAATTGAAAATACCTGTGCTCTACTCAAAAGAGACCTTACCAAGAGATTCTCCAGACTTGAGAGAAGGCTCCATAGTGCTGCTGAATTGTTTGAGACAGCAAAGGAGGAGTGGGAGTTAATTTCCCAAGTAACCTTAGATAGTTGGATAGATAGGATGTCTGACAGAATTCAGGCTGTTTTAGATGCAGATGGAGGCCATACATGATGGTAAAATATTTTTCTATTCTTTACTAGCTATACTATTATCATTTCTTTAATTGAGTTATCTATATCTTTTTTTTGAATTTTCTATCATGTTGGGTTGTAGTATTGCGGTTGCTGTGGAAGGGTGCGAAGACTTTCTGGACATGACTGTACATTCAGTAGTGGGTTATAGTTCTATTAAAAAATAGTTTTAAGACAAATTTTTAAAATAATCATTACAGGTGCAATATTGCTTCAATTGTAAAATCAAATATGTTTCAAGAAGTACAGGCAATGCTCTGCTTGATGGAGAATACTTAGAGGCATTCGATTTGCTTTATGGTGGTTGGTAATCTTGGTACTTTTCACTGCAATATACTAATATGAAGGCTATCACCATTCCAAGACTCAAGACACCAATCCAAGTTGAAGATTAAGTTGAATTTATAGTGCTGTTCACGAGGCAGCTCAAGTGTACTAGCCAATATCATGGCTATCCGGACACCCCGGCGTTAAGACTCATACAGAGTTGCGCCCAAGTGTCCAGATACTATTGAAATCGACTAGTAGAGTGGTCACGATACCTCTTCACACTACCCTTATAATTCAGAACCAACTTTATTACGGGTTTCCTCTACCTCTTCCCAGATTTCCACCTCCGCCAAGAGACTCAAGCAGGCTTGAGCTTAATGACCATCTAGGCTCCAGTCTACTAGGCTCGAGTCGGCTCGGTTCGTGTACAACACTAAATTATCCAACTCTAGATGCTCCCAGTGGTGGTGAGCTTCTTGATTTTACCAAACCAATGCGGTGGATGGACCATGTAGTCTACTATGTACCTGATATCATACTCAGGCAA
Source organism: Tuber indicum (assembly GCA_006112555.1). Lineage (NCBI taxonomy): Eukaryota > Fungi > Ascomycota > Pezizomycetes > Pezizales > Tuberaceae > Tuber > Tuber indicum. The sequence goes on along the minus strand of VBSK01000027.1, from coordinate 56,486 downwards.
TGTCCCAAGTCTAGTGACACCCATAGAGAGGAAGTTCTTCATACTGCACAACCCACCCCATGTTTATTTTTTTTTTAAATAGTGATGGAGCTTTAGACAATACTACGAATAGGCTGATGATGTTAGAATTAGCATTTATTCTCTTAGTATTAACTTTACAACTAGGGGCTGTTTTTTCCTTTCCATTCAGGTATCCTTTTTTTCCGTCAGTTTGGAATAGCACGCCTAAATAGGAGGATAAACTATTGGGATGAGGTCAATTGAGACCCTATAATCCTGTAAAGTATGTCAGCATCGCTTTCAGCTTCTCATTTCATAAAAACAGCTTAGTTGTATGAGGGCATCTTGGGAGAGAGAAGGTTAGTATATTCAGAGCAAGAACAGGTAACAGTCACTTACCACATAGTACTTGGAAAGATTGAAATAGTACTGAGTTAGAGGTTTCTAGACACCTGTTTTATATTAGTGCCATGCAGATTATGGCTTGGCGGAAAACTGGATAATAGGAGATAATAGAGAGTTTGCGCTTTGGGACCTATGTGTTAGCAAACTTGGTTAATATATGTTACACTAAAAGGCTTAGAGATCTGGGTGATTGGAAGCACATGGTCACGACCTAAAAGTTGTCTTTAAATACCTGGTGGTTGTTTCAGGGTAACTGTCAGAATGTGCACAATAGTGAAGGTGGCACGGAAGGCGGATTGAAGATCATATGAGTAGAACCAAACCTTCTACAACTTCCAAAGTGGACTCTATGAGTACCAATAGCAAGCCAACACGAGGTAGCAATCAATATTAAAGTCCAAGTATAGTTCACCTTGAGGACTCAAGTGAACTACCAGCCAGATCAAAAAGTGCTCCACAAGGTGAAGATATTGGATGAGGAAGTGAGAGTAGTGGTAGAGGTGGTCGCGCAAGCAAGTGGACCGAAGGGATGGATTGTGCTCTGGTTCATCAAGTTCTCACTACAGATCCAATTAATTGAAAATGAGGTCAAACGGTTGTAAAATGGAATGGGGATTGGAGTATCCTTCATAACTTACAACTTCAACCCATTCCACGAAGTGCGTAGTACTGCTGCCAGCAGGTAAAAAAACTTCTTGAAATATACAAGGTTAGTAAAAGTATTACCTATTTAAGATTAAATTTTATACCTAATATGATAGGATAATAGAAAGTGGAACTTGCCTCTCTTCAAAACTGTGAAACCATATCAGCAAAAAATTATCCCGCATCTGGTGCCCGGGCACCGCGTCCAGGCACATCCCGTCCGTCGGGTACGCCCCCTGCGTCCTGTACGTTAGGAGTTGCCTCGCAACCACACCGACGTCCCATGCATCCCGTGTTGCGACGCTCCCTTCGCTTGTGTCCCGCACGCCATTTCCTATAGCCCTGACATCTGAATCACGTCCAGCATATGTCTCACTAATTATACCCTCCAGGTACTCCACTCCACTGGCTATGCCATGCCCACATCTGGATGCTTTGCCCACGTCGCCAAAGTTGTGGACGTGCTCTGGGTGCCCCAATTCCTGGTGTTATTGCATCTCCATCTTCAGAACAATAATTTCATAGTCAAGACTGTGCCTTGCATGCTCAAAAACCTCCTCTCCTGCTTGGACAAGCCTAGTATCTCTCCTCCTCCTTTCGCATCTATCCTGACGTCGGCAAGTTGTTCTGTAGTCTCTATGCGGCTACATTGCCTTTCATCCAAATCTGCTATGTGTTCTGACTACGTCTGGTCTGGTGAGTTTCTAACTGTAATCTTGTCTCCGGTCCTACAAGTCACGCAAATACCCACCAGGCTGTCCCATCTTCTCAGTGTCCCTGCTCATGATGTTCTTAATATCAGAATCACAAGATGCCTAATTCTCTTAAGAAATCTGTCATCCTATGTGCATTTAATTATCATTGTCCTTCATTCTACACTCAGTTTACTATACAATAATTTATATACTAGTAATACAAAGCCCCTGTATAAAGTGTTATCTCTGTCCAACTCTATTCCGACGTTCCCCTTAACCCAGTATAGCTGCGAGATCTGGTTTAGCACTATTGCACGCTGGCACTGCAATGATCTTACACCAAATCTACGATTTCTTTTGTTTTTTTCCTTTTTTTTTTGTGGAGATGCTGAAAGCCGCTACGGGACGTCATGGCCAATGGCAACGAGGGGTCGCAAAGCCACCATTGTTTGTTCGAAATATTTGTCAATATATTTCATTGAAAGTCCGTCAATCGATCCAACTGTTGACGAGCCATGTCCGCTCCATCTCAGGGGCCAAGTGGGCCAGGCCCACAATGGTGCCTATGTACACTACCATAAACTTTCAGGTCTCCGGCAGCTGCACCGTGAGAAGACCATGTAACTCCGATGGGCGTCACGACTTAATTACGTTCAGCATCTGCACACGTGCCAGTCAGTAGACTCTGTATTGGTGCTGAGAGTAGCGGAGTTTGAAGAGTGTAAGGAGTTGCCCACGAAGAGGTCCCCTCAGTGCACCATACATTTGTTCTTCTCCAGCCTCTACCTATACCCAATCATTATGACTAACTTTGTTTTGGAAGAGCTTGGTGCCAGCGAATCACGCGTGGTAGATGTCGTAAACATCAATTTCCTGGAATGCGAGAAGTAGGATTTCAAGTTACGTTAACTGTTCCAAAGGGTGGAGTCGTAGTATTCAGATGTCTTCAGGAAGGCGACGCTCGACGAGCAAGCTGTGTTGACTATAAGGGAGCAATTCGATGCGTGTGGCCTTGTTTGAAATACCCAAAACCTTGCAAAGATCTCCAAGGTTGGTAACGTCAGAACGACGTCCCTTTAGAGCACTACGATATGAGGGTGGTAGACATTCGTTACCCGTCTTGCTCAAAAGATCAGCGATGTCTGCCGAGATGTCAGCTCCGCCACATTGCAGGGAATCCAGATTTAAAAGTCTCATGCAGATCGAGTGGTATCTGCCATAGTAATTGAGAATCTGCCGTGCTGTAACATTTTTATTGGAACGTCACCATCTGTCTTTTATTTGTTCCTTATGAGCTAGCTCACGAAACTCTGTAGAGTACTGCAGGATATTGCCAAACTGGTAGACATGATCAGAGAAGCGACCAAGTAGATGCATCTTGATGAAGTTGAAATGGGATTAAGCATTAATCAATACCGTACGTTCGTCGTCGTCTTCCTCTCGGTATCGCTACTCCACATGGCGTCGATAGAAGGTAAGCAGATTTTGATCAGCAACATTTCGATGTCGCTTTCGCTCATTACGCTGGTTCCGAATCTTTGTCCGTGTTCATTTTAAGGTTCTAAACTCCAAGAAGGTATCTTTGGTCGCGTGAAATCAATTAAGATATTGATCCATATAATCCAGCATCTCACGCGTATGGCTTCAGTATTAAGCCATCAGAGTGAAATCTAGTAATGACCCATCATATGAGAGTCCAATTTGGAAAGGTTGCTGTTCCGTAGGATCTGGGATTCTCAATGCTACCGCAAGAACAGCCAAAAGACAACGTTCCAAGTTCCTCATCTCCTTTCCTTGCTACTGCGTAACCTCACAGTAGTCTTTTTTGGGTACAAAGAACCCTGCATATGGTGGTAAAGATTTCTAGGCATCATCAAATGTGTCCAGATATCTGTGCTTCTTAAGAAACCCTTGAATTCAATCAATCGTATTCTTGAATTGTCCAAGATAAATGGTATGGAGCAAATCGGGCTGTGAATATTGGTGGGTGAAACTCAAGGATGGCCATGAAAAACATTTCCTCCGATCTAAACACCAAGAGAATCAAAGGTGGTCTGCACGTTGGCCAACGTCAAGTCCACTGACTCAGACTGGATTTCTTGTTCCAGCTGCTCATATCTGGCATAGTCTCAACCTGGATACCCCCCATGCGCGTTCAATCCTAACATATCAGGAGGTATCTTACATCGAGGACAGGCATTGGATTTTACTCCATGAAGTGTGACATTTTCCATATGGTCAGCAACCCAAGCCACCAAAATAGGGAAACACATCCATACATTCCCATCAGCATAGTCAATTGGCACACCATTGAGAGAAGCCTCATGCAAGAGCTAGAATAGGAGCTCGAATAGGCCTTGTAGTACGTTGGCGTTAATCTGTCTCTGGCGTTCATTCCCGGAAGAGGACTGCGGCAATTTGAGCAGAACAGGCAATAGCGCGAGAAGAGGAACTGCCATTATTCCGGGTTTGTTACGCTTAGCCAACGGAAGATTTCCCATCGTAATATACGCAGACCACGCCTTCTGATTATCGGAGAAATTGGTGATGTGCGTGTGATCAGATATCCCAATAATTAGAACCACCGTGGCACCAGATAGTAGTGCTTCCTGTTATCAGTTAGCCATTGTATTTGACGAAACGGGAGCGCAAAGCTTTGGCATAGTACCTGAATATCCCACCACCAGTCTGCCATATACATATCTGCATATGCTCTCTGTCCATTGAGTTCATATTCACGTCGCAGTGCGCAAACAAAATCATCTTTGTACGCTATCTGTTGAAGGACATACCGGATACAGTCTAGAAGGTTATGGTAGAAGAAGTACAAAGTTCTCATGCCATCTTGAACTTGACCTTTATGCCATTATAGATACGGACCATATGTGTCAAGTGTGCGTAGAAGCTTCTCAAGTGCATGTACCCAGGTGTACGAAATGTCTTTGGAATTACCAAAGCCGTTGGAAAAATATTTATCAATTGGCGACTTAGATATCTTGCCTTGAATGAACCAAGATGCAAGTTTGAGTTCGTGTGCGCTAGCAAATGGGGCAAATGGGTCCTCGCATAGATTTTGCTACTCTTCTGTAAATCCAATCATGTATCCAATACATTCCCCTGCATGGTCCTCGCATAGATTTTGCTACTCTTCTGTAAATCCAATCACGTATCCAATACATTCCGCTGCATGATGATAATGCTCCGCGTCCCCAGATGTCGAAGGCGTGTCGACCATACCGACAGATTGTATGTCAAACCCGTGCACAATATCATCACCAGTTGAGTCTAGAGGGCAGCTAATTGGGTCGGCATCTGATTTGTAGTCAGAATCCAGCCGACTGCTATCCCACAGCAGGGGGTCGTGAGGCAACTCGCTGGATCTTACATGATGAAGACTCGCCGCAGTGTCAGGATGTGACATTTGCAAGTACAAAAGGACGCTGAGATCGGCATGGGTGGTTCGTATGTGTTTCTCATATGAACCTGCGAGTGAGTATTTGTTGCGACAAAATGCGAATTTGGTAGACATTGCGGAACAGCCAGGTTTTCGAGAAGCTTGTAGCTACGACCAGCAAGCAGAATGCAAACTTTTACATGATGGAGTCGGGGGCGCGGCCAAGTACAGTCAATGTGTGATACAACTAATGGCCTGTTCGGTTTAGCGCATGCCATGAAAAGAGACCCGGGGGCATAGTAAAGGAACTGGAGAATGCTTGGAAGTCTCAACTTTGAATTCCTAAATAATCATGAAAGATTTTCAAGATGGTAAGAATGTCAGGGACTCAGGCAGCATCTAAAATTAAACCACGAAGACTGAAGGAAGGCCATACCAGGAACAATATTCACAAAACCCACCGCACCTACAATAGCACCACCCAGAACGAACCACTGGATGGCCCAAATAATAACCACGTGCAGTATGTGCACATGCCAATTGTTCCCAAGTGACACAAAGTTCCAGAAGGGCATATATACAGGCTACCAGCTGTTGCCCTTACTGGCGCAATTACTATGAGGAGGGTCGGCCATGAGAAGATCAGCTAGTATAAGACGCAGCTTACGTTCGGCCAAGACGATGTCAGCAGACAGCTCTATGCAGAATGGTGATATACTATCAAAGAGCAGATATTTGCGAGGAATTATACCAATAGCAATACTTTCCCGGACGACAATTTCAGCGAGATCTTCTATAGCATGAGGTGATTACACTCTGCCTGTGACTCTCTTGTGGCGGCGGTGGCTAATAACGTGCAGGTGAGGCGCCGGATCGAAGAGGCCATCATTGCTCTTATCAAGGACTGTGGCAAGACGTTGACCGACTCTCTTCTGAAAAAACCTGCTCCTCAACAGGCACCAGGGGCGCCAGTAATTGTCCCGGAGCAAGTGCTGGTTGAAGAGATCTTATTGCGGAAGGGTGCCCTGGCTGTATGGGGTGTCAATGCACCACAAGCTCCTGGACCAAAAGATGCTCCATATGGTGAAATTGCTGAAAATGATACAGACCTCCATTCTGCACCAACCGACAAGAAACGTCGCGATGGTAAACGTGCCGCCGGAGGCGTCGCAGCTGTGAAAGATGGTCCCAACGACCTCGACGAGAATTCTAGACCAACTGTCAAAATGATTGGCATTGAATCGAGCTCCTCCAGAATTATCGCAACTGTGGAAGATTTAGATGATACTGACCTCTATTCTGCGCCAACGAACAAGAAACGTCACGATGGTAAACGCGCCACTGGTGTTGTCGCAGCTGTCGAACATGGTCCTGAGGACCCCGACGCCTATTCTAAACAAACTGTCAAAAGGATTCACGTTGAATCAAGCGCTTCCAGAGGTGTCGCAACTGCGGAAGAAGATCTAGACGATACTGACCTCTATTCTGTGCCAAACAACAAGAAATGTCGCAATAGTAAACACGTCGCTGGAGGTGTCGCAGTAGTTGAAGATGGTCCTGACGACACCGACGTCGATGAACTATGACAGAGGGTAAAAGGAGTCCTGCGACACCCATTATATAGTATGCAAACAGGTTAGTTTATTTCCCTATCAGCTGTTGGAATTGAGTATCCACTTGCGAAGAAAATATTGATTGGAAGGCACTACTGGGATGCCCAGGGGCGGTGCGTATAGTTTCGGTCCAGCCGCCAATCCGTGCTGCTGGTCGGAGAGGCTCAGACAGGGAGGCAGCGGAGGCTCCGCCTGACTATTGAGTGCTAAATTGGCAACCCCCGCACATCTCCAGAATAAGGTTTGGTGAATTAGATTCATCTGTTATTCATGGATTGTACGCCTTGGTTATGAGATTCATACCTGTCCACCGTATTCGCTATATGCTGGGTGCCACAGGTGAAGGAAGCCAGGCACTCCACCAGTTGTCACCACAACCGCTATCCTCATTGGATACATCTTCATCCCGTATAGTAAAACGATGCATCCTGGCTACTCTCCAACCCTATAGAGTAGGACCCGTTAAATCTTTTAGTGTATTGTTGCAGCGATGAAGGAGAAAATCTGCAAGAAACGCCTCCACTGGGGGGGCTTCCCGATTGGGCCGAAGACACCATATTAAATATGAGTCACGAACGAGATCCAACAGTGGGCCAGATTTATACCGGGGGCGCTGGGCAGAACACTCAGACTAATGGCGATGTAAACGATAACTGTACTAGAGCATGCTATATGCCTTAGACCTCCGCACTCTGCTGTGGATGCGTTGTGGAGTTAGGTTAGGATTAGTGCGGCTCAAAGTTTTCAAGTGCAGGTAACGACTCTTGGTGTCGGACTAGGTTGCAGCTTGAACACTTAGGGTATCCGCATGCTTAGTGAAGATACCCTAGGACCTCATGTGTGCTCCACAATATGTTTACAATTTCAGTACATGTATTTAGTGCTTTAGATCTATCTACTAGTACACTCAAAAAATTTTAATTTTATTCATTTCCTACCCATAGATACCCATAGTCTACGAAAACAGTAGATCTGTCCTACGACATGCAAAGACATTGCAAGTGTGCTTCCGCGTTCCTGCTCAGCGTTGTTTATATTAGAAACCTACACCCCCCCCTCGGGGTTTTCCATGACAATAGCGACACCTTTCTGACTTCTCTCCCTCCACAACAGCAACGTCCTTCTGCCTTGTCCCCTCTCAACAACCACGAACACATCTCACTCTGCGACCCCCCCATGACAACCATATCAAGCTCTTTCAGTCTTCAGCATGGGACCCACGTCTATGACTCGCACTGCGACCCCCCTCCTAGACAAGTATAACGACCTCTCCCTGTCTTCGGCCTGGGGCCCTGTCCACAACTCACAATGCAACCCCCCCCCTCAACGACCATATCAACCTCTCCCTGTCTTCGGCCCAGGGCCTACATCCACCAAACGCACTACAACCCCCCCCCAGATGAACATATCAACGTGTTTCAGTCTTTGGCCCGGGGTCCAGGTCTATGGCTCTCACGCCAACTACTTATTGGAATTCGTGAACGGTACAATCTTAATAGCAATATAGATTATACGGACATAATATTAAGAGTATATTACAGGCACATTTCTAGCGAAGAGGTAAGAGGTATGAAGGCAGATTGGTAGAGATTCTTGTCCTTAATTCTCTTGTAAACGAAGCGAGCAGTAGCGTCTATTTATACAGGTTTGCATCCTCTGCGTAAACCCCATGTAACCGAGAAATATAATAGGGAGAAACATAAGTGCAACCGTGTAAAACCATAACATAAGTAGGAAAATCATAAGGGCGAACGTGTTTGACTCTGAGAATCTGACAAGATATTCCCGTAAAACATGTGTGTATCCAAGAGGGTGTGAGGGAAATTACAGTTAGTCTGAAGAAATAATCACTGCTGTAAAGTCCGAGAAAATACGTAAAGATGATGAAATATCCCGTAAACCAAGAAAAGTAACACATGCGTAAATCTCGAATCATTATTACCAAATATTAATGAAATAATGTAAAAAACATATCCAAACTGTAGTAATGTATGTGGTGTTTAGGCAAGCTGAAATACTAACTAAGTGAGAGAGAATATATACTATTATTAAGGAAATATATCTCATGAAACAAATCAAGAAATTTGAACACTACTTTACCGTCCGCTGTCCCACAATTAAGTCGAATAACACCCCAAAGGTCTCAAGGAAATGCCAGGCGGCCCGAACTCTCGACAGTGGATGCACCAAACACCGCAGGTTGAGCGGGGACACAACAGATAACCCCCCCTTTGAGCCGGCTGTGGAGGACTCACGGTAAGTGAAAATCTTCCAATAAACGCACCTGTTTGACATGGTAAAACTAACTCTCTTACTTCAATTAGGAGGCGCAATGGCAAAATCTCCTACGCCAAGAGCTGGTGTGGGTTCTGGGACCCTTGCGCCAACACACCTCCCTGTGGAGCGTGGTGCGAGTCTGTCCGGGGCTTCATGGCGAGTTGCTCCTAAGACTTCCGCCGGCTGACCAACTCACATTTAGAGTCGGTCATTACGTTTGCCCGCTCCCTTCCCCCAGTCGAAAGCCGGATTAAGCTTGTGCAAAACGAGCACCGGACCGATGATATTGGAGGAGTCGAACGTCATCTGAAGATCTTGGTCGCGGACACGGCCAAGAAAGTCCAGAAGATGAATGAGCGTCTGTTCATGGAGCTGGCAGTGGTAGTGCCAGAGGAGAGAACTCCAGGTTAGTATCACTGTCCATCTTTTCACTGTTAGCCCTGGACTAACACTTGTTATCAGCGCCCAAACCCAATTGGTCCTCCCCTATTGGCTATGGGCAATCAGGGTCCACATCGTTCGCTGAACGTGTGTGCTCGTCCACAGCCACCCGTTCCTTCGCTACCCCTGGTGTTCCAAATACCCTGACCAGTGAATCACCTGGGTGGTCATTGAATTACTGAGCATCAAAGAGGTGCTCGGGATAGTCAGGAGGCAACGTGTGGCGGAGGTAATCGGGTGCCGCCGATATCTCCTCCGGGCCACTAGTCAGGACACATGAGCACTTAGCCGTGCTCCCACCAAGCCTGTCCCGCTCAGGGATCTCATCTTTTTAAATAAAGATGAAGACGTCCAGGCGTGTGTCCTTACCAATAACAGCAAGGACCTCCTCGACCTTATGGTCTTGGACCCATGCCTGGCTGACCAGGAGGACGGAGACCAGACTCCTGAGCTGGCCAATGGCAGATACCCTTTTTTCGACAGTGATGTCTGAAATTGCTGTTAGTTCGGTGGAGATATCGGGGGGGGGGCAGAGGAGGGGGAGGTGGAGGAACCGGAGGAGGAGGGGGATGAGGAGGAGGAGGGGGAGGAGGTAGAGGAGGAGGAGAGGGAAGACTCTTTGGCCTCGTCAGCCAAAGAGTCTGTAGTTCCTATGACGTCTGTCGGCAAGGAAGCAATTGTTATTAACGACGTAAGTTTCTTTCCGCATCAAGATTTTTGATAACTCAGTAACTAATCACATAAACAAGAAGTGGAACCGGATACCCCACGCCCCTCTCGACCCCACCACCCCACTCGCCCCACCCAACTTACCACCCGTCGCAATCGCGATGAAGTAAGTTACCCAAAACTCCTTTATTCAAGGAAACACCTTTAATAATACCAGATATAGGACAACGAACCGAATGCAACTGGCCCCACGAGATCTCACCACTTAGCTCGCCCCACATGCCCCACCACCCGTCTTGATGTCGACGATGTAAGTTCCCTAAAATTCAACTTATCAATAAAACTCCGTCGCTAATAGCAGATATAGGAGAACGAACCAGAGACGTCTGCCCTCCTAAGAGCCCTCCGCCTAGCGCGCCCCACCACCCGTCTTGAGGTTGACAAGGTAATTTCCCCAAAATTGAAATGATCAATAAAACTCTCTCACTAATAGCCGATATAGAAGAACAAACCAGAGACATCTGGCGTCCCGAGACCCAGGCGCCTAGTGTACCCCACCCGTCCCACCAACCGTCTTGAGGTTGACGAGGTAAGTTACCCAAAATTCAACTTATCAATAAAACTCAGTCGTTAATAGCAGATATAGGAGGACAAACCGGAGACCTCTGGCCTCACGAGACTCCACGGCCTAGCACACCCCACGCGGCCCACCCATCTTGACGTTTATGAAGTAGGTTTTCCAAAAATCAAGTTATGAAGAAAACTCCGTCGCTAATACTAGATATAGGATAACGAACCGGATGCATCTGGTCTCTGGAGATCCCACCGCCTACCCCGCCCCACCACTCGTCCCGACGTCGAGGAGGTAAGTTACCCGAAATTCAAGTTATGGAGAAAACTCCATAGCCAATAGCAGATATAGGACAATGAAAAGGATGCACCTGGTCCCTCAAGACCCTGCCGTCCCCCCCATTAGACCACCAGTGCAGACCCCGGCCCCCCCAACCTGCCTAAGCTTGAGAAGGCTTAAAGTCTCCTGAACCTGATCCAACAACATCTTCGGATCACTGACTACCTTACCCCATCTGCAGGCCAACCTAGACACCCCTGCGGACTAGATGGGGCCTACAATACGCCCCTGGTCAACTCCCACGAGAGTTGTGACCAGTGTCCCGAATCACTCGCCACACAAGATCCTTCGCCCGCGACTCTTCCACCTGCCCCCACAACCCCTGTGTCTGCAGCTCTTCGTCCATCTTCCGCAACCCCCCGCCAGCGATTGTTCTACCCGCTCCCACTACTCTTGTATCTGTAACAGTTCGGCCATCTTCCGCAACCCGCCCGCTAGCGATTATCCCGCCGGCTCCTACAATTCTTGGGTCTACAACAGTTCGTCCGCCTCCTGCAACTCCCACGCCTGCGATTGTCCCATTGGCTCTGAAGGCACCTCAGTCTGTGACTGTTCGGGCCGATCCCGTGACTCCTACGACCTTTGCTTTGGCAGTACTAGCATCTCCCGGTTCCTCCACCACCATCTCGTAAGACACCCAAGCGTCACTGGGGCTCCGCAATAGCAGCAGACGCGTGCCTAATAAATCCTGACTTTGCTTTTTTTCCAGTGTTTAGAAGTCTTCCCTTTGCTTTTGCTCTTTGTTAGAGTTTTCCCTTTTTTACCTGCATTTAGATGTCTTTCCCTTTGCATTTGCTATGCAAACCATGCTTGTTCCCTTTTGTTTGCTAGTGTTTGAATGTCTTTCTCTTACTTTTACTTTGAAATTCGCAATTGTTCATCATCTAATTTTGCTGGATCCCCTACTAGTACTACCCTATGTCTCTCCTTTGATATCATTTTTTTTGTCTTGTTTTTCCTTTCGGAACAGCATTGTTTTGTTGTTGGGATTTCCGCAATATTAGCCAGTCCATGATACCGGTAGTGATGTTACCATTGGACGCCCTTATGTCGTACTCCTACAGTAGCTGTTTCGACCTCTCGTGCCTAGTCTGATAGTAGTAATAGCCTTAGTTCCCCTTGCATTAGTGTCAAGTACTAGGACTTATCGAACCGGCTCATCTCACATTCCTAGTCTCTGAACGGCCCGGCGCTGCCTGGATGACAACGCGATTTGGTAGCTCCGCCCAAATTATTATACCTGTTCGACCCGCGGAGATGAGCTTAACTACTGCTATGCGTTATTTGGCATAGCGTGCAGCTTGCCAGCAATATTTGTCACTAACGAGTATTTTTGGTAGCTAGATTTTACCACGCCGTCTAATTTAGAGACAACTGGGTTTAGTCTAGAGTAAAATTCGCACCGGGGTCTCAGAGGCTTGAACATACAATGCTGGACAACGTAAATCTATCCCTAAATTCAAGTCTTGAACTTGAAAATACTCCCTTAAAGTGAAAACCGGACCTCGTTTATAGGATGACGTGGTTACAGCTATTAGTCCTTCATTATCTTTAATTCTCAAAACCTAGAACCTTCTCTTATGCAAAATTTATGAATATCCATTTGGCGAACATGATGTAGAAAACTCACCGGGCATCTTGGTACAAGAAAAACATTTGATCCAATCTCAAGTAATAGTTTGTGATTGCACAGACACAAACGCCGGCCAAAATAGTATATCTTACTGTATAAGATCTCACGTGTGGTATTTGGCACCATAAAATCAAACAAACACTTCATCCACAACAGAATGGACCTTCATACTACTTACCTGCGTCTGGAATCCTTACTTACTTGACATTCACTGACGTGTTACAGGATGCACAAGAAACATCAAACAAATACATGGAGTCAGCCAACCCTCCAAGTACGCATTTCAAATAGATGTAAATATGATGTCAGATCAGAAACCGTGGGATCAGGGAAATCGACGTCGGCAACACAGCAATACGGGTCTGTCAGTTCCCAGAGGTCACCTTAGAACACAGAGCCCCTAAGCCGTAATCCGTCTCCGCTACCAATATTAAGCACACAGCTAGGAAGACCACCAAAGCATGCATGGAGGAGTGCAACACTGACCATGGCATATAACGCACAAGTAATAGAACCGGAAGGACAAGAAGATACAAAACCGGTCCGTCTAAGTGACGGTACCAGTGACGAGTACTAAAACTCATGTGGATCTGATGAGAGAGAATTAGACACAAAACCTGACTCCGAAGAGATTAATACTGCAGATATCAATTCATCACGATCGCCTGGTATGTCCCAAGGTACTAGCCAACCACGATATCATCACTCAACAGTTTGGATGTCCACCATCTCCAGATCAGAGCCGACTAATCAGGCGCAGGGAATACCCGCTGCGTATTCCCAAATAATTCGGGGCAGGGTGTATAGTCCTCCAACATTCCTGTCATAGAGCATATTAAGGTTTTCATCACCACACAGCAGCGGCAGTGCTCTTGCGTCTGGTGTCAGGAGCTCTAGTCCAACCGGTGACAAAAGCGTACAGTCGGGCGACGGCTGGATTTGAGCTAATTCTAGACAGAATCTAGTAACGGTTGCAGAGCGGGCTATATTGGAGTTCGCGAAGTCACTCATGCTGCAGTACACACTCTTCGAAGATCCACTTCCGAACCCGGTTTCTTCGACACGCCAGGTTCTGAAGGTCTGGGCTGCTGCTCTTAAGAGGAGTGTAGATAGTAAACACGCGGGACCTTCAACGCAGTACATAAATTTAGTAAGCTAACTCGGTTGGGCTTGACGCGACACGATGCAGTATATGGTACTAATGTGGACAGGTAAGACAAAAGCATTCCGGAGTACGCTCACAGTTCGTATACCATATAAAGAACAACGTCATAGAGTTATAGGAATTGCAGGAAGATCCGAGTACGATCACGTATCGGATGGATTATCTGCTCGTAGAGGATAGGTTCATGTGTTACCCGAGAGGGTACGAGGTTCATTGAACATGCCCAACTGCTCCAGAGTAACCACTGACTATCGTGATTGAGCTCGATCCAGAATCTGACACTGCGATTTGTTACGCCGCAGATTCCAGATGTGATATATGATTAGTACTTCACTGCTAAGAAAATGCGCGGTATCGTCGATCGCGACTTTTTGGGGCGTATTAACGGGATTATGATCTGCTTGACGTGCGCCATAATCTGCCTCATACTACGGGCATGGAAAACAGGAATATATCAGGAGCCAAGAGACTTCAAGTCAGAGGCGGCTGGAGGAAAGAGTCTGCTAATCTTCTAATATTTGATGTAACCATGCTGCTAACTTGTCGCTGAATGCGGAAGACCTTTTCACGTGGCAGAAGAAGATATGGGCCAACTGCCTGACATGGATCCAGGAACAGATTCTGGGAAGTATACGCGGGGCAATAAAGAATAGGGTTGAGCAGGTACACGGGGTGCAACAAGAGTGGCGCGAAGGATATGATGATAATTGGGAGGCACTGGGCGCAGAGCTCGAGGGTCGAATCACCGGCACGCCACCATCAGAGCCTGTACGCCAACGGACTAATGTGTGTAACTCAGTCTTGTAGTAAGCATGGCAATGCGGGAATGATTCTCAGGAAACGGACATCTCCTTTGATTACAGCCAGAGGTCAATTGAGCGGGCTCGGGCGGTTCTTGAATCGGAACTACCTAGTCAGGACGATACATGCGAGCGGACCCTTGCACCAATATTGCCTGTCGTTGTGAGCCTTTCTTTATCTTGTTCCCTGTCGCTTAGCCTGGAGGAATCTCAGGAAGGCGCCATATCGCCCACTGGGATTTGTGATGGTAAGCCTGACGTTAACGTATAGGAGGGTAATGGGATCTTGGGTGCAGGAAATTGGGTAGGAAATAGAGCGGTGATGAGCAGTATGTAAATATAAGCATTACAGATAGCAATAGATTTCATGAATTGTGATATGAAAGCGATACACGTAGGAGTACAACAATGATAAATCAAAAACAGCTATCAGGAAGATATCAGGGTCACCTCTAAAGAAGAAGCAGAATCTAGGGACGGCATTAGGAATATTTCGTAGTACGTCAGGTCAGATCCGGTACATCTCCAGACGTCAGATGAATCGCGCAGAACTAGAGGACTACGTGAAAGTAAAATCTGGAGACAAGAGCTATACGAAGTGAGGATCGTGATGCCTTGAATACTAGGCAGAGAGGATCACGACTAATGGGCAGATATTGAGCAACGACAAAATGGCGGCTTGTAGCATCGTAGAATCGTGATGCCGCAGAGCAGGGGCGGAGGTTATCTGGATATGAGCAAGCAAAGAAGGGATGTCCAGGCGCAGCATGCAAGCCAGATACTTAGTCGGGACAGGGGGAGGAGCGAGAGGGTATCCTCAGGTTGGAACAGTAGCTAAAGAGGTCTGTGGTGTGAATGCAACAGCCGAGGATCTGTTGTTCACAGAATAGAGAGGATGTAAGGGTCAATGTCGGGGCGTTGTGCGACGCAAAGTATGACTCGACGACTAACTGATGTCATGTCCTGATTAACCATTAGCATTTTGAGTATCCCGTGCGTCAGACGCATGGAACGTACAAGATACAGGTAATCTTTTTTTGCTGATAGTGGGGTGTCTAGCCAACCTCTACAGGTCGGACCAAAGATACCCCATAGCGAACTAGACCACTCAGTGGTGTTCTAACATCTGTCCAATAGAAGTGTTTTAGCCGCTGAATCTCCAATGCAACCGCAGGAGTAAAAACTCTTCATATCACGGTCATGCCACTTGCAAGCTGTCATGCCTGTATGGATACTATACCATCTTTGGAACTTTCTACCCAGATACACTTAGTCTTGTGCAAGCATTCACAGCCCCTGAACATCTGTCCAGTTCTACTCATGTCTATATCATTCCAGAAGATAGCCAAGTAGCCACCCCGATAGACCACTCTGGAGGTTGATTACCAATAGGCACTACCTAGAGTCAATCCTCCTAGAAGTAGGTCTTATCACGCCCTTGAACTAGTATCTTAGAGTCCTTAACGATTCTCCAATACTATTACTCTTTCGGGGCAACGGTCTTTGGTTTCCTCGCCTACCCGCCTCCGGCAACCTTACATACTACTCCTGACTTCAAAGCAGCATTACTCTGTCAGTTTTGCTCCGTTTTACACGGAACCACCAGGAGGCTATTGTCTAGGTTCTTCTCTTCCCCCTAATATATCCTACAGACCACTCCCGGTTAGATGGACGGTGTGAGCGCATACAGAGTTACGGCAACATCTCCACTTGGAGACTTTCGCTAGACTTACAGCACCTCTTCAGGCTGTAGCCCATGACGCTAGGGACTTATAACAGTGCCGGAGTGGGGTGTTAGCAACTACACCTCCAAGTTACAGCTTGTTTGGAGCTCAAGCGGCTGTGCGGGAGTGATCCGCACAACCTGAGATTCGAACATCCTATGTAGTCTCGCGTAACAAATAATCTTGTAACTTCCTCCAAAGTCCTGCATAACAAGTTACTTTCAAGGTAGGGTAACTTGGCTCCATAGCAGGGTAACCCAAGTTCAAAGGTAGGGTAACTCTACCTGGACTCTCCGTCAAGTAATTCAGGGTAACTCCCAAATTGACTACTTGTGTTACCCTACAGGGTAGGGTAACCCCCAATCTTTACTAGCACCTATGTACCTTTGGTATGGTCTAGTATACCCAGCTGAGGTACCTAACGACCGGTACCCCCACTCGGTAGACCTAAGTCTACCGCCATCCCTAGCGCGGTAGTCTCTTGACACCGGTATGGGTATAGGTTTGGCTACTTGTAATAGTACTCAGTGGAGTCTCGTTACACCTAATTTGATATGCACGCTCATTGAAATTGCGATAGGATAAAACTCTTAATGCTATAAGTTGGATCACTATACACCTGCAATAGTGTACCATCAGGTGCTCGAGCATTTTCTTAAAGAGTAATGGGTAAATTGGACTCATGCCAATGGTACATATCATTTCGTCAACCATCTACTTGACCTAATAAGTGGCTAATTAATCCATCTGGTATTCCTATTGCATGATATTTCAGACAGTGTTTTCCCTTCCATCCATTGTAACAGGTACGTTGATGCTGTATAGGACAGGTAATTCCATGTATTGTTCCATCAATAAAACCCCAAACTGTACTAGCAGGTACACCCTTTTGTTCAATAATACGTGCGTATTGGACTAGTTGTTCTGAAGTTCACCAGTACATATCCCATTGCATTAAGTGGTACTATTTATCATGAATTATAGTTTAAATAGCGGTACTGATACGGGGGACTCGTTCAACCGGCCATCCAACTTTTATTGCTAGGTTATACAATCAGTTTAGGTATGCTAAACCTGCTTGGAGCATACATAATACTGTTTGATGGTCTTCTTTTATCCTATTATCACATCCAATTACATCTTATAGTTGGAGTACTTCAACTAACTCCTCAATCTCATCTTTTGTAAATCTTATTTCAAGTCAGTTTTTATTTAATCTTATACTTTTGTCAGTTCTGAACTTTCTGAACTATAGATTTTTATAAAAGTCATACTTGCTGAAATTGATTTCTCCACTCTTCCTCCTCTAAAGTATCTAGATCCAATCTCCCTCCTTCTCTCATAGCTCCTCTCTTTCGAATATTGCTTTGGGCAGCTTCAAGGACTAGTTGATGGAATACTGCTAATCTGCATTAACTTCCAGTCATGGTGGAAATGCCGAGCAAGCATTATAAAGATTATAAGAAATTCACGGTCTGTATCTGAGTTGTATTGGTCTTTAGATCTGCTCCACAACTCCTACTCTCTGCGATTCTATGATCTGACATCATCATACTAGTTGGTATAACCCTGCTGCCAAGTTACCTAGATACCATGCGCAAACTTTTTTTGACACCTAGGTCATTTTTATGCTAACTGCCACCTAGGTCCACAAGCGCAAACTCTCTAATACGGTATGTTGAGCCGGCAGCCTACTCTGGAACAGTGCCTCAGGTTGTGGCTGGGAGCCACAACCTTGGCACGAGTAACAAAAAAAAATAGAGAGGTTATCCGCTACTCAACTTTGATCGTTCTCGGATTCAACTGCCAACACCAGACACCAATCCAAAATTGCGCTTTCCGAGCATTGTCAAACACCATGAACATTTCCAATCCTGTGTCCTCTGAAGTCACAGGAGTCAATTTCACCTTTCTCTGCAAAGACGACATCACAAAACTCTCTGTCAAACAGGTCGTCAATCCTGCGACTTTCGAAACAGTTATTCCCGGAAATGTTCCTGTGCCGGTGGTGGGCGGCTTGTACGATCCAGCACTCGGAGCTTCCGATGCACTGAGGCAGCGGTACATTTTCCTATGTGTCTCGTGTCTTGTATTGAATTGGATTAAATGGAGGTTTGCTAATGCGCTCGTTATTTATCCAGGTGTTCGACATGTCACCTTGACTACAAGTATTGTCCCGGCCATGTCGGGCACATTTCATTGCCCGTGCCGGTTTACCATCCTTTGTTTTTTGATCAGATGTTGAAGATGTTGAGATCTTCATGTCTTTACTGCTTTCACTTTCGGATGGCCAAGGCAGAGGTTAATCGTTTCGAGTGCAAACTTAAACTCATTCAATACGGGCTTTTGGTCGAGGCCGCGGAATTAGATGATATCCATCCTAATGCGAGGGGAGAGGAAGAGGGCGAGGAAGGTGAGTTTTCTGGAAGCACTGAAATGGAAGCATTTTATGCAAAGCGAGAAAAGTTTGTAGCAAAGGCCATTCGAAGGCATTTGCGCTCTGGAGGCTTGGATGAGGGGAAGGTCATGTCAGTTGCGGAGGAACGGAGGAAACTTGTCAAGGAGTTTCTCAGCACTATCCAGCTTCCAAGGAAGTGTAATAGGTGTCAGGCGTAGGTTTCCCTTAATCGCGAGTTGGATTTGTTTCTTTTTGCTAATTTCGGGTAGAATTTCACCAGGATTCCGAAAAGATGGGTACTCAAAAATTTTCGAGGTACCGCTTACCCCCAAAGCGCAAAGCCAGAATGTCCAATACGGCTTCCAAAGACCCAATGCAGCTATGATGCAGAAGAAGCCTAACCGCTTGCCGGAAACAAAGAATCATGATCTCAATGTCATGGAGCTTGACGACAGGATCTCTATGGAGGTCCAGGAAGAGGAGGAGGGTGAGGAGGAGATTGCTAAGATACAGGAAGCGCAAGAGCGGAAGGGTGCTGCTGGCCGTCTTCTACATAGTATGGAGGTTCTGAACAACCTTTCGCGACTTTTCGAGAAGGAGAGGGAAATTCTCCAACTACTATACCAACCGAGAGAAGCTATTTCGAAGACCCCAAAACCTCTAACACCCGAGATGTTCTTTATCCACGCTATCGCTGTTCCTCCAACCAAGTTCAGACCCCCTCAGGCTGCCGGAAGTGAGATTTCCGAGTCAGCAACAAACAAGCAGCTAGTAAAGATTCTACAAGGATGCCTAGCCATCCGTGATTGCCACGACAAATCCAACAACCCGAAAACCGTCATCATCAGCAAGCTGATGCAAGCCTTTGTAACCCTCCAAGACGACGTGAACTCGTTCTTAGACTCATCGAAAAGCCCGCTTACTGGCGCAGCCGCCAGAACATTAGAGGAAGGTATCAAGCAGAAACTTGAGAAGAAGGAGGGCCTATTCCGAATGAACATGATGGGGAAGCGTGTGAATTTTGCCGCCCGATCAGTTATCTCTCCTGATCCGAATATTGAGACAAGAGAGATTGGCGTACCACCAGTATTTGCAAGCAAGCTTACGTACCCCGAACCAGTGACAGAAATCAATCATCAGTGGTTAATGCGACTAGTGGTTAACGGGCCGGATAAGTGGCCGGGTGCAGTGGCAATTGAGATGGAAAATGGCTCTGTTCAGAGGCTGCCCGGAGATAAAATTTCAAATGCACGTCAGAAGAGAATCCACCTTTCTAAAACACTCTTGACTCCAGACGCGCTTTCTTTGAGTGACTCAAAGTCCAAGAGAGTTCATAGACATTTGCTCAATGGAGATGTTGTGTTGATGAACCGTCAGCCAACGTTGCATAAACCCTCTATTATGGGACATATCGCGAAGGTTCTTCCTAAGGAACGTACGATCCGTATGCACTACGCCAACTGTAATACTTATAATGCAGATTTTGATGGCGATGAGATGAACATGCATCTTCCTCAAAACGAGGTTGCCAGAGCTGAAGCAAAGGAAATTGCTAACACGGATTCGCAATACCTTGTTCCGACCTCCGGCAAGCCGCTTCGCGGTTTGATTCAGGATCACTTGGTAATGGGTGTTTGGCTCACGAATCGGGATACAATGTTTACGAGGGATGAGTACCAGCAATTGCTCTACTCGTGTCTTTTGCCAGAGAGTAACGCTTTATTCAAGGGTAGGAGTAGCCGGATTATCATCCTGCCACCCTCGATAATGAAACCGAAACGACTATGGACCGGAAAGCAAGTCATCACAACCATTTTGGAGAATATAAAGCCGAAGTATTTCCACGGATTGACACTCTACTCGAAATCGAAGACCCCCGGCGATAGTTGGCATCCAGGATGTGAGGAGGGGCAGGTCATATTTCATGATGGTTACTTCGTGTCAGGTATTCTGGACAAAAGCCAGCTGGGCCCTAGTGAGTTTGGGCTAATACATTCCCTCTATGAGATATACGGTTCTACGGTTGCTGGAAGTATGTTGAGTATTTTGGGGAGGCTGTTGACCAAATTCTTACACATGAGGGCACATACGTGCGGAATGGACGACCTTTTGCTCACTCCCGAGGGAGACGCCAAACGTCGCAGTGTCCTCAAGGGGTCCAAGAGGGTCGGAAACGACCTAAGCGCAGAATACGTTGGATTAGAAAAGGACAGCATCAACTCAACTGAACTTGCTGCGAGACTGGAGGAAGTCTTGAGAGATGAGAATAAGTCGCGGACGCTGGATTTGAAGGCCAATGCGCAAACTAAGAATTTTACGTCGCAGGTTATTGGGCAATGCCTTCCATCCGGCTTGCAAAAGCATTTTCCGAGAAACAACTTCCAAGCAATGACAGTTTCCGGCGCAAAGGGTTCCGATGTCAATGCGAGCCAGATTTCCTGCCTACTCGGACAGCAAGTCCTCGAGGGTAGGAGGGTTCCAGTAATGGTTTCCGGAAAGACTTTGCCCTGTTTCAAGCCCTTTGAAACTGATGTTAGAGCCGGAGGATATATTACTGATCGCTTCTTGACTGGCGTTAGACCTCAGGAGTATTATTTCCATTGTATGGCTGGAAGAGAAGGGCTGATTGATACTGCGGTCAAGACGAGTAGATCTGGATACTTGCAAAGGTGCTTAATCAAAGGCATGGAGGGCATTCAGGTCCACTATGACAATACTGTGAGAGACAGTGATGGATCGCTAGTCCAGGTATATTCTCCCACTTGCTCTCACGAATCTAGCTAATTGGCCCACTTTTATAGTTTCTGTATGGCGAGGACGCTTTGGATGTTTCAAAGCAAAAACATTTGAAGCAATTCGGGTTCTTGGCGCAGAACATCAATTCAGTTGTACGGAAATTGGTCGATGATCTTGTTAATGAGGATTTGGGCCCAAGGATACAGAGACTTAGTGATCAGCTCAATCTTGGTGTGGGTTCTGAGCATATGAAGAAGGCGATGAAGAAATACAAGAAAACCGGTAATCTAGTAGCTTCAGAGGTTACAATGTCACAGTACAGCCCTAGCCGGTTCCTCGGAAGTGTTTCAGAAAACTTTGCCTTGGCAAGGGAGAAGGTTTGTTATGTATCCCCCTGCGGCCGCGGCATGATGATCTAGAACTAACAATTGCCAGTACCTAACGGAAGACCCTGACGGAATTATTGTCAGCTCGAAGCGCAGTAAACACCTTGTGGGTAGTCAAATGTCAAGAGGTCTTGACAAGAGCGAGTTCAGGCATTTGATGGCTCTCAAATACCTACGATCCGTAATTGAACCCGGAGAAGCTGTTGGTATCATTGCTGGACAATCTATTGGTGAGCCTTCGACACAGATGACACTCAATACTTTCCATCTGGCCGGCCACGCTACCAAGAACGTTACATTGGGTATTCCGCGCTTGAGAGAAATTGTCATGACAGCTAGTGCTACCCTCGCAACTCCTAGCATGATCTTGACCCTCCGACCGGAGGTCTCAGATCGCGATGCTGAGATTTTCGCTAAACGGTGTAGTAAACTGCTGCTATCTGAGGTCATTGATAACATCTCAATAATAGAAAACCTAACAAAAACCTCCAAGGAGTACCTTCTCCGACTAGAATTATTCCCAGCTTCAGATTACGAGGAGGAATACTCCATTACCAAGCGCCAAGTTCTGAACATTCTCAAAAAGGTCTTCCTTGCTCAACTCGAGCGCGCAATCAACAAGGTCTTAAATCCCAAGAAAGCAAAGAGCAAAGAGCGTATAGGAAAAGACGACGCAATGCCAAATATAGGCGAGAGCTCTGGCACAATTGAGGAAGCTCCGAGGTATGCGCGGGCTGTTGCGGCCGATGCTGAGGACGGGGATGCCAACAGCGACGACGAAGGCGAGGACGACGCCACCAACGCCAAACAACGAAGCAGGAAAGCCGAAGCTGTCAGCTATGATAACCCAGACGACGATGAAGAGGAAATCTCCCGTCTCGCCCAAGCGTCTGATAGCGACAATGAAGGTGAAGACCAGACAGATGAAGGACTAGGCACCGACATAAACATGCAGGATCGCAACCCGACAGACAAGGCCATGGGAAGTAAAAAGGCTACCGTCTCCCACGATTGGATCTCTGACAACATCAAGAAATTCGAATTCGACAAGGAGGGTGGCCAGTGGTGTGAAGTGAAACTACAGTATCCGGTTGAGGCGCCGAAGGTGCTCATGTTACCTATCGTCGAGAAAGTTTGTCGGGAAACTGTGATTCACGAACTTAGTGGTATCGGGTCGGTAGCAAAGGTTCCGGCATCAGATATGACGAAGGAGGAACAGGCTGCAGGCAAGGCACGTTATCTTTGGATCTCCTCGGGCAATTTGTAACACCATGTCTAACAGATTTCTAGCGTAAATTGGCCGTGGAGGGTGTAAATTTCAGCGCTTTTTGGAACGAACAGGAATCGATCGATCCCAACACCTTGGAAACCAACGACATCGCAGCGTTCCTCCGCGTCTATGGTGTTGAAGCAGCTAGGGGTAACATAATTAAAGAAATGAACGCCGTTTTTGGAGGGTAATTCTCCCCTCCCACACCACACGCATCTCCTCCATTCTAACCTCTGAACGCTAACCGCCCAGTCACGGTATTTCCGTCAATATCCGTCACCTAAACCTCATCGCCGACATCATGACCCGCGGCGGCGGCTTCACCCCCTTCAACCGTCAAGGCCTAAAGACCAGCGTGTCTCCATTCTTAAAGATGAGTTTTGAAACAACATGCAATTTCCTCACAGAAGCCGTGAGCGAAGGCGATTTTGACTCTCTCACTAGCCCCAGCTCGAGAATCGTGCTAGGAAAGTTGTCCGGGGTTGGGAGTGGGAGCTTTGATGTGTTGGTTGGGGGCTTGCAGGGCTAGCTCGGGCAGACTCCGTTGTACAGTGTTCCGTTTTTATTAGCGAGATTCCAATGGTAATCGCATTCGTGAGTTGGGTGTATCATAAACGAAGATTATTCTCGCACCATATCATAGCGGGGTTTCTTCGTTGTTCCGCTGTTTTGGGTAGTTGTGGGTGAAACTGGATTTTCTGATAGGGTGGTTAATCCATGGGTGTTCCTGTAAGGCATTTTCTTAGTTATTTCACCTCCGACTTGACTTGGCTTTGCCAGTAGTCAGGGTGTAGACCACCAGTCCTTATATAAGTCGCTAACCCAATTATTTCTGGAAAACCTTGAACGATTCACCATTCTCGGCTACAGTAACGTGTCCCATACGGATATCGGATATCACCGAGAAGCCGGATGTCTCCTTGAGGGGCCCTATGCAACCTTTCTACAGTTGAGGCCAGCTCCTGGTGTACGAGTACCTCCCCTCCCCCCAGTGCCCCAGGCCCTGATGGAAAGGGGTACCTTGGGCGCCCCTTCCACGGAACCCCGGACCCACCTCCTCCGCAGTGTCCATTTTCTCCGGGCTCTGGGGTGGGGATGCTCTTGTCTGGGGAGAAGAAGGACCGCTACAAGGGACAAAAATTGAGGTTAGATGATACTGGTGATAAAGACTACCCCCTCCATGCCAGGGACTCGTCACACTGTACCAGGTTAGAGCCCTACACAAACGATACACCCCCTCTCTATTCTAGGATCCAAATTTTTACTGGCTATCAATAAGGAAGAATGGTATAAAAAGTTAATGGACTTGGTATTGCTTTGCATGTGACTAGGCTAGTATTGCAAACACCTCACCTTTCCATCCCCATCATGAGCCTCTTTGACAATAGAGACTATTCTCCTCCCATGGCTACCATTCCAGGTTGTTGAAATCTCTTTCCTATGTTATGTTTTAATATATTTAATAATAAACATTATATTGTCATTCACTTGGCTATGTTTTGGTTAATACCTGTACACTGTGAACATTACTACTACGGCGGTCTGTAAGGACCCAAACCGCCACTACGCTCAGACATTGACTTTCAATTTTCGGATAACAGCAATGACAACAAAATAAATTGTAATTAAATCACACCATCTTGCGAAAGTGTCATACGTTCCATTATTCATTGATGATATTATGAAGAAAACAGAACAAAAATTTAATAAACAAAGGAAAAGTTTCTTGTAGAGAGTGAAGAAAACAAAACTAAGAAAAATCACAACAGGAGTGTAACAGAAATTTTCCCTTCTCACATACATGCTTAGCCATGCCACACAAATCTCCTACATGTGTATACCTCATATACCTCACCGTACTCACACCAGTACTACCAGGATTACATAACCATCATGGAGTCAGAACTATACTGAACAAGCGACGGTGAAGGGATACCGCGAATAATAAATCCGCTGTGAAAACTCTCCACAACCAAAGGTGGGGAAGTTCACCACGATCGCTCAAAAACTTGCTCTATTCCACAACTCTATCTCTCGCTTCACAACTCTGCTGATCCAGGACATGCCAACTCTAACTAAACTAACAGGAATAGACAGGAGTATAAATAGACAACAAATATCACCTTTCCTATCCTTCCTGCAATCACTTTCGTAGCAATATCTCTAACATCTCCCACGCCCATCTCCCATCTCTGTGCCCTCCTTATGCTAACAAAATAGAGAACAAACAATAGACTCCCTAAAGATCCTCCAATTTGCCTCCCATGCCCCAATTGCCTTCCATATTTCCACTCTCTTCTACACTCCCATTCTAATAAATGAAATGAAGGAACAAAAACTCCGGGCAGGCTATAACTCCATTGATGTTCATATCCTTCTCCGTCAGAAGCGTTTTTTCAAAATACATTACAAGAACAAATGCCACAATTCAGCAAGCGGCAGGAGGGGAGCAAGCAGGCAGAAATGGACAAATGGCTGGCCCCAGGAATAAACATTGAATATGCAGACAGGTAGGCGAACAAGCAACAAAAAAACCAAGGGCATGTGGATGGACGAGTAGTGGTTCAGACAGACGGATATGCCAGTGGATGAGAAAACAAAGCCTTGAGCATGTCGAGCAGCATCCATGATTTCCAACATTAGTTTAGTTAGCCGTGCAGTACTGTAGTCATGGTGTAAGAGAGAGCCATGAAATAGAGCAAGTTGGATAGCAACCTTGGTGAATCTCACTTCTGTTTGTTGTACAAAGTTTTCAGAGCATATTTAGTGATCACCATTTTGTATCATTGTCTTTCAGTATCACCAAGGCTCTGATTACCCCTCTTGGTTTCCAAAAGCTATTTTGTCTCTCCTATAATATAGTTCTTGGACAAAAGACATTGTTGTCCGGTCCAAGTACCACCAAAACACACCAGAATGGTCCAAATTCTGTTCAAAGTCACGAAGCTTCCATGGTTTAGAGGATGAGGGGAAGGTTGTTTGGCAATGGTTTAGAAGTGCAATAGTAGAACAAGCTAAGGAAAGGGTCGGCATGTGGGTAAGAGTATGTGAGAACTAGTGACTAGCGTAAGGAGAAGTATTTGAAAGGTTTTAGGAATTAACACTAGGAATACCAGAAGTAACAGGTTATACACCGGAGGTCGAGAGGACAATTAGGTGTCACACTATAAGAGTTAGAAAACCGGAGAAGAAGCATGAAGGTATCGGTACTATATAGAACAGCTATAGTTTAAGGGAAACATTTTAAAGGATGATTAAAGGAGTTGAATGAAAGGAACAGTGTGGCATCATGACAAAAGAGGTGGTATAGAATTCTGCGAGGTTGATCCATGAGGAAGATGTTTGCAGAGAAACAGCTTGTATATATATAGGACACCTCCGACAGCATAGAAAGTACAAGAATCGCAGACACTCTCTACCTATCATTACCTTATTTGAAATTCGAGGTACCGAAAATCACAAATTGCATTCTCATCTCTTGATCAATTTAAAAAAAAAAGAAAAAAATACTAATTGATAGCTGACAACCGAGGGACTTTACAATTCATCATTCTGCGACAAAATGATTTGTTCTCTCTTAGTACATGGTACGACCTATTCTAAAATCTAGTCTAATGGCCAAGCGCCTGTATAGGCTCTCATACAAAAAGATACTTGCTCCCAAAATTGCCAGTTCCACATCACTGCAGTTCACACAATATTGAACCATATGCTTCGAAATATAAACCTCAGAATCAGAACACCTAGAATAATTTTTTTAGGAAGAATCGAACTACGTTCACCCCCAGTGGTTGAATTATGGCGCAGTGAAAAACAGCATTTTTGGTGTAAAAGGGCTATAAATGATGACTTGTGTCACCAAGCTGTACGACAACACTCAAGGCACCTCTACCCAAACCGGTATTGTTTCTCCTGATTTGTGTTTTTCAGATTTAGGATTTCCTGTTTTTGTTTTGGGAGACTTCAACCTCCACCACCTCCTGTCTGACCCGCTTAGCACCCTTTCTTCTACTGAGCTTCGAATGTCGTCTCCTTATTTTCAGTTGGCTTCGTTTCATGGTTTTTCCATACTAAACACCCCTGGTGTGTTTACTTATTTTCCCTTTGCCTCAGTAGGCAGGCCTTCAGTACTAGACCTCGCCTTTACAAACGGTGCGGCGGTCCAGCTTTCTTCAGAGTGGTCCACCCCACACCTGTCGACTGGCTTGGATCATGTTTCTACCTGTGTTTTGCTTTCCACACCTCTTTTACGCCCTCCTACACCCTCCCCTGCGTGGGCCAAAACCGACTGGCTAGCCCTCAGTAATGCCCTCAAGTTATTTGTTGTTTCTCCCCCGCCCTTCCTCCCTACTTCATCCTCTGCCTCGGCCTGGTTTGACAGGAATGTCGACCACCTCCGTACTACTCTCCTCCTCCACACTCCTCTTCACCGCCTATCCAGTCACTCCAAACCCAGGTGGTCTCCTCTCCTTACCTTCCTAAGGACATCTTTTCATGCTTCCACACGCCGAGCCCGCAAGGCCCGTACTAAGGCCACCCGGGCTGAGGCCCAGAGTGCCCGCAATGCCTATTTCAAGGTTATCAAGAGGGCCAAGCACACATACTGGGATTACTTCCTCTCCTCCGCTACATGCAAAACCATCTGGACTGACAAGCGCTTTATACTAGGGTGCCTGCTGAATTGGTTTCCGTCCTTTCCTAATGCAGGCATCCTATCAGGTGTCAATAACGCCCTCCTATCCCACTTCTTTCCGCCTAGAACTTCTGTTCCCCGCCCGACCATCCTCCTCCCCTTCAAGAACCTTGATGCGCTCACAAAGGAGGAAATATCCAAGGCGCTTGCTTCCAGCTCTAACTCATCTGCCCCAGGTCCTGACCACATCCCCTACTCCGTGTGGAAGAGGGTGCATGCTACAAAACCGAAGATCCTCACCACCCTTCTAGGACCCCTCCTCCTCTATGGTTTCCACCCACCCACGCTCAAACAAGCTAACAGTATTGTTCTAGACAAGCCTGGCAAGGCCTCCTACGTCACACCGACCTCTTTCCATATCATCATCCTCCTCCCAACCCTGTCCAAGATCCTAGAGCACGTGCTGGCTGTTAGGCTAGCTGCAGTTGCTCAGGCCCGTGACCTCATCTACTCCAATCAATGTGGCTCCCTCTCCGGAATGGGGACTTTCGACGCCCTGGCTACCCTCTCCCACCAAGTCCGTCTTGCACACAGCATGGGCCTCTGCTCCTCCACTCCGTTCCTTGATGTGAAAGGAGACTTTGACAAAGTTGACTCCGCCGCTCTCTGTGGTAAACTGAGGGAGAGAGGGGTACAGTCCTACCTCGTTTCCTGAGTCCTCTCCTTCCTTCACGGTCACCAATGCCACCTCCTCTACTAAGGCTTTCCCAAGGTCCTCTCCCCAGTTCAGGTCAGAACCCCTCAAGGGTCGCCGGTCTCCCACCTTATTTTCTACATTTATGTCTCGTCCCTCCACTTCCCAATCCCTAACGGGCTCATCCTCTCCTATGTTGAGACTTTGCCATTACTGTAGCCTCGCCCTCCTACTAACGCAATGTCCAAAAGCTTCAGACCGTCGCAACCTCCCTCGCCTCATGGGGCCCTCCTATCAGCATCGCTTTTTCCCTCCCCAAGACTGAACTTATGCACTGGAGGACCCCTCAACAGAGAGGGCCCCCATCTCTCCTCCCTGTCTCCGTGGACTCTGTTCCTTACAAACCCACCCAAGTACTCAGGTGGCTGGGCTACTGGCTCGAACCAGTGACTTCAGCACTCAATAGGGCTAGCTCCTCACACTTCACCAGACGCCTTGTCCTAGCCGACGCCGTGCATGCTACAATTGACCATCTCTCCCATCCTGGCAACGGGCTTGCCCCCCACCTCTGCCACAGGCTTGCCTCCTCCCTGGTCCACCCTATCCTCCTCTATGGGTGTGACCTGCTCTCTCTCAATGCTAAGATGCTCAACAAGCTCAAAGCGTTCTGGGACAGGGTTGAGAGATAGGTTACTAACAGCTTCTTCTCGACCAACACTGCTATCCTTCCGTGCTAGGCCTCTCTGCTCCCCTTGACCTCCTGATTAAACACCTCCAACGACTTGAAGCCTTACGCCTTGTCTGCCTCCCTCCAGAAATCAACCCTGCGACTGCCCACCTAGAGCACGCGGTCCCTACCACGTCCCCCTTCCCGGTATCGGACTCTCTCCGATGACCAGGCTCCCTCTGGGGCCGCCATCAATGGGCTGGCCCCAACTACACCCCACTCAGGTGGTTTACCAAGCCACCCTCCCTGCCCAACCACCGCCACCTTCCAGTTCACTCCATCGCCCATAGAATTCACTTCATAGTCAGAAACCGGAGCGACCCCCTCCCTTCTGCTAATCCTCTCCTCCTCCTGCCCCTTCAGGTAGCCCCAATATGTGCCCCCACCCTCTGCACCTCCCTTAAGGCCAGATGCCATGAAGAGCTGCTCAGCTCCTGGTGCCTTCTCTCGCCACCCCCGCCCTACTACCTCTTTGGTCCCGCACTCCGCCCGCACCCCTTCATGGGTCTGGGACGATTGCTCTCCGGCCGGGTGCAACAGATGCGATCCGGAAAAAGCTACCTAGCTGCCCACCCATCGTGGCATGACAACAGCCCCTCCGCCCTCTGCCCTTGGTGCGAGGAAGAGAACAAAACGTTCGAACATGCCCTCCTGCTTTCACCAGCCAAGTCCACTGCCTGAAGTCGCCACCTCCAAAGGATTGCGGATATTGGACCTGCCTTCTCACTCTGGACCTCAATCCCTGCTCTTATGGGCCTGGGTCGCCACCTTACAGCTACCAGGACTGGTTTCCCCCCCGACGTGTATGCATACTATGCCCCCCGCCTTCCCTCTTTGTTCTCCTCCCCTTCCCCCCCTGCCTCACCCCAGTTGTCACTGGCTAGGTCGCCAGATGGTCTAAACGGTGGAAGGTTTCCTGTTTGATTTCAATACTTGTTTGTAAGAGTTTTGGTTTATTTTCCTTACAATGCTAGTTCGCTAGTAGTTTTTTTTATAAGTCCTACGTAGGCTCTGCGTCAGTTATTGGATGCCATCGGAGGAACTGGTTGTGATTTTTCTTTTGTGCATTATTTTGATTTCCGGTTTTTGTTTCTGCCATAGCTAGCGCTGCACACAAGTTCTTGTACCTTACACAAACAATGAATACATGACATAAAAAAAAAAAAGAAATCACCAAGCTGTCCCTATGATTATTAAAAAAAACATTATGATTATCGCATAATGAGGGATTAGCACTTTCAATTATGTTTTAGTTATTTGTGCTGAGTTTCGCTTATCCGAAATACCAAAATTGATATCTTAGTTCGGTGGAGGTTTTATTCCTTACAGACTGCTATACTGTGAACATTACTACAGCTTAGTCATATTTACATTAATCTCATAGATATTTCATTGAGTACTAACAGGAAACTTATATACAATTTTCTTTTCTAATCAGTGGATAAATAAGGTTTTCATTATCTTTTATACATGTTTATTCACAGTAATGTAACGAGACTCCACTGAGTACTATTACAAGTAGCCAAACCTATACCTATACTGGAATCAAGAGACTACCATGGTAGGAATGGCTGTAGACTTAGGTCTACCGTGTGGAGGTAATGGTGGTTAGGTACCTCAGTCGGGCATACGAGACCATACCAAAGGTACTAGTAAAGGTTAGGGATTACCCTACTCTGTAGGATAACCCAAGTAGTCAATTTGGGAGTTACCCTGAATTACTCGACGGAGAGTCCAGGTAGAGTTACCCTACCTTCAGACTCGGGTTACCCTGCTATGGAGTCAAGTTACCCAACCTTGAAAGTAACTTATTATGCAGGACTTCGGAGGAAGTTACTAGATTGTTTGTCACGCGAAACTACAAAGTGTGTTCGATTCTCAGGTTGTGCAGATCACTCCCGCACAACCAGTTGAGCTCCGAACAAGCTGTAACTTGGAGGTGTGGTTCCTAACACCCCCCTCCGGCCCCGTCATAAGTCCCTAACATCATGGGCTACAGCCTGAAGAGTTGCTGTAAGTCTAGCAAAAGTCTCTAAGTGGAGATGTTACCGTAGCTCCGTATGCGCTCACGCCGTCCATCCGACCGGAGGCTGTCCCCAGGATATATGAGAAGGGAGAGGGGAACCTGAAGAATAGCCTCCAGGTGGTTTCATGTAAAACGGACCAAGGCTGGTGGTGTAATACTGCTTTGAAGTCGAGAGTAGTATGTGAGGTTACCAGAGGCCAGTAGGCGAGGTAACCGAAGTCCGTTGCCCCTAAAGAGTAATAATATTGGAGAATCGTTAAGGACTCAGAGACACTAGTCTGAGGTCACAATAAGACCTACTTCTAGGAGAGTTGACTGTGGGTAGCGCCTATTGGTAGTCAACTTCCGGAGTGGTCTATCGTGGGAGCTACGTGGCTATCTTCCAAAATGATATGGAAATGACTAGAACCAGATAGATGTTCAGAAGCTGTGAATGCTTGCAGAAGACTAAGTGTATATGGGTAGAGAGTTCCATAGTTGGTATAGTATCCGCACGGGCATGACAGCTCGCCACTGACATGACCGCAATATGAAGAGTTTTTACTCCTGCGGTTGCATTGGAGATGCAGCGGCTAAAACACTTCTATAGGGCAGATAATAGAACACCACGGAGTGGTCTAGCTTGCTACGGGAGATCTTTGGTCCAACCTGTAGAGGCTGGCTAGACAACCCCCAGGAGTTGGGTGCTCATGAATGCAGAGTAGTGATGGTGAGTAACTGGCAGCATACCAAACCTACTTAAGTATATGCGAGTTCTCCTCTACTCTGGCAATCAACTACCTCTCGAGATCAGGACTTAATTGAGTAAAGCTGTGGCTTAACGATATTAAGTTTTACCGTTTTATTTTTTCAACTCTAGTGTCGATCATCTTTACCTTTATTTCTGAAAGAATACTTCGGTGCGGTCGCAACCTCGGGATCCATCTTCTCAGAGGGAGCCCCTGTTACAAGTAATTACATGCTAGATTTGTTATATTTCTTTAATATTTCTCAAACACTATCTTAGATTTATGCACACTTTTGGGATTTTGTTGGCAGGTTTTCAGTGTCAAACACATTCTTACTTATGTTTTTCCTGATTATATTTCTTTTATAACAAGTTGGCGTACTACTGTATAATATGTAGAAGCTATCACGTCATCAAAAATGTATCCTCCGGCGCTGGGCCCCTCTGTGTCTAATGTCCAGGATGCTGAGAATTCCAATCATCAATCATAATGTAACATTAATTCAACGTCACATTTAGTCTTACATTATTTAGAGTCCCTTGTTACAACTCTGTCCTAACATAGACTCTTGCATTCCCAGCATCCTGGGGGACATCTTGTGAACTCTCATTGTATCCTGGCTATGTCTGGTGCTAGACAATGCCACCCTCACTACATCATACCTTCTGCTGTTACCTTTAGACAACATGTAAACCCTCTTTTGTATTTTCCTAAACATCCAACCCAAGCACCTTCCGTCCTGATGTTGGATCAACAATCTCAATATTTAAGTACTCTTATTCTTTATACTTCCTGTCCTATTGAGCTCTTTTCTGCTATCTAACCCCAGACATTTTCCCTCTTATACTCTCACATCATAAGTTTTAACTCTATTCATAATACTCCATAATACTATTTAAATGTTGCTGTTTCTCTCCATGTAAGATTATAATGGAGTCCTGATGCCATCTGACCTCCCATAACCCATTCACAATGTTATCGCCATGTTTCTTCCAGACGTGTACATTATTCCACATTTTCTCATAATCATATTTACTACTTTCTGATCACCTGGACGCCTCTGTAGTTCTTACTAACTTTCTCTTATACTCTTATATTATGACTATCAACTTCTTACACACCTACTATCACTTCACATCCTATGACAGACAATTAAATTCAATCAATTCTTATGGCTTTATATGTCTATTACATACTCATTAGCCTCACTAATGCTCATAGTAGTGCACGCTCCCCTTTCCTCTAAATTCTCAAAGCTTAGCAAGAAGTGTCATGATCTCATAGAGCTTGTAATGTTGTCTTTCCTCCGTCCTTTATTCAACTTATATAAGCCATTCAGACTTCTAAAATCACAATCCAGAAAGCTAAGTATGTATGAAGCCATTGTTTGTGGGAAATCTAAAGACAAGTTGGTATCTGGGAAATCATTTTGGCTGTCCTAGTACCCAATCCAGTCCCATATACACGTGCAACCTGGAGCCAGACTATATAAGATTAGATATCATAGAGTCCTGCCAGATGTTAAATCCTGTAGCTCTATAGCTACTGCTGCCTAGTTGTCTGTGAAGCCCAGGTGGTAATCTTCTCACTTACCATACAAACTTTCTATCTTTACCCTAATGATCCACTGGATCTTCTCCAGAATCATCTTCCGCGCCTCTCTTGGACAATCTGCCCACTTCACTCTCTGCCGAGCAAGCAGGTTTGTCATCAAGTGAGCTATCTTGGTCAAAAATAAAAAAGCTTATTTATAGGAGACTTACCTTCAGCACTCTCAGGCTTAAAGTTGTCCAGATCCTTTTATACTACAGTTTACTATACACATAGGGTATAATACATTATTGAATATGTTGAGTAAATTATTCTGCTGTTGATATGCCCAAGATAATCTGGTTTAGCAATCTCCTGCATTCTATTAGCTTTACTGTTATTCCCACATATGCCCTCAGCAATCTGTGGTGCTAGGAATCACAATATAATTTCCTTTATAGAGTTCAGTCAATCTTATTTATTGCTGAGAAGAGTTATCTGGTCAACCAGATGCTAATCTCATACCACCACTGGGTGTACATAAACTGATACTCTTCTAGAACGTTGTCCACCCTGCAAGCAAGAGTAGTAGGATCACCTTTAGGGAGATTACATAATTTTACAATCCTATGCTTCACTTTGTAAAAAAACTGTAATCTTACATTCAAGTGCCAATTGCATATCTTTCCCCGTCAGTATAGCACTTATTATCATACCATGTCTCTTTTATAATATACCCACTTACTATATTTATGCCTTCCTCTTATAGCTTAATGTGTCCCCGATCTGAAATCTTATTGAGTACCTGAAACCAAACTTGGTGTACCTCCGAAGTTTAAGTAACCTCACCTGGGAGTTAGTCAACAAAAAGGGTATACTAGAAAATCACTGTCTTTGCCCACAATACTCAGGCTATAGCTACTTCTACCCCTGATGCTGTATTCTTCTGTACCACAATATCAGGCTAGATG
This sequence comes from Tuber indicum, assembly GCA_006112555.1. Lineage (NCBI taxonomy): Eukaryota > Fungi > Ascomycota > Pezizomycetes > Pezizales > Tuberaceae > Tuber > Tuber indicum. The sequence goes on along the minus strand of VBSK01000027.1, from coordinate 22,016 downwards.
TAGTGATATTGTAGTGTAGTCAATTTGTATGCTATAGTTACCAGCATGCCATTCAAAGAAAACTGTTGAACTTTTATTCCCTCCAATGTCACGGAGTTGACCTCTCAGCCAACACTTTGGACTATTTAGGTAAAACTACTCTGAGTACAATATCTGTACAGGGGGCTATTTGCAGGATCCTGAAAGAAGATTGCAATGATATATCAGACATTATGGATTTTTACAAGGTTTTGGGAGTCTCCTCTACTACTATGTGCTATGAATTGACTCAATATAGTTGAAAAAAACCTGTCGACTTAGCACCACCTTCCTTAGGATTTAGTGATACTTACATCATTCCTTATTGAACTACTAACATAACTTAAGATCTCAGTTCCTGCATTCCAAGATCATGAAGTTTATGATATCTACCATGCACTATGTACGAGTACTTTTCACTTCCAGAATCAGGCAAGTTGCAATAATGAAAATTGGGTACATATAGGTACGAAAGAGTTGGATGGTATGCCAAACGGTCAGCTCCCAGCAAAGCATTTGACACTTTTCAAAATCAGTCACTACACATGCAGAAGTACTATATGGTGTCTAGCGAGTATTGAGATATTAACTGCAGCCAACTCAAGACACATATTCAAGGTACATGGCCTTGTCACAGTATAGCAGAAAGATGACACACAAGAGTTTAGGATAGCTGATATTGTGATAATCATTGGTCAAGCGTACCTGATACTGGAGAGCGACTGGCATTGGCTGGTCAATAGCCAGATTGATTTAAAAAGATTTGATGACATTTATGGAAGAATCTGGAATTACAGGATAGGGACTCAGTTATCTGCATGGGTGAGAATCATAATATTGTCGCTATACTGTATATAGGAACTATTACTAATCAGCAAAAATTGCAAGTCACGTCCTGTGCATCATGTGCATCTGATGTACAGGACATCCAGAATGCAAAACTTTAACTAGGATGTACAGGGACATGACAAGTAAAGTCAGGATGCAATAGGACGTATCTTCCAAATACAGGATGTAACAGAACATACACCCAAAACTCTGGACACAACTGGACATAGTAACCGACGTCAGAATGCATCTCTTAATATTCAGAATTCACAGGATATAGCCAATAGAAAGCATAACTTATACCTACAGTCACTCGTCAAAAGTGTTCGTGAAATGCTTACTTAGCAACCTCACCACAAATTCTGGTCTAAAAAGTTGACCATGACAGATCACAACTACCATATAAGCTCAAATGGTTAGACTGTAAATTTATATGACCTTTTTCCTTATTGGGTAGCATTTTTTTTAATTTATCTGCAGTTTCTATCTCAATTGACAGTACAGTTTGTGTAATAGTTGTTTTAAGATTCTTCAAATCTTTGAAACTGACTAAGTTTAGTAACTGTAATTAGAGACTATCTCACTTAAAAGTGTAGAAGAGGAGTAAGTGAATAGAATCTTACCACTCTCCCGACAACACAAGATTTCATAAACTCTCCCACTCTCTGCTCAATTTTCTGTTCTGCTCAACCCTTTTTGTACTACAACTAAACTGACCAAATAGGGAAAAACCCGGAGTATAAATAAGCACTAAAAGCTATTCAAATCACTCCAGTGAATGTTACACATATCCACTAACCTCCCTGCTTACTCATATAAGTTTTCTTTCTCCTCTATACACCACCATGCTAAAATTAGAACAGGAAAATCACAAAGAATACTATAGAATACCCCTTCCACACAATTCTCTGCTCCTATTCCCTCACAGTTTCTATATTTCCACACACTCCCGTGTAACTCCCGGTAGCAGAAACATGCTCTGGCCTAAAGTTGAATAAAATGACAATCAAAAGACAGTCTGGCAATAAATAATAGGTAAATAGACATACCACAAAAGGTTTAGCAAGGGTGGCTGGTATGCTGACAAAAGAGCGAACGATGGTGGATAGTAAATGGTCTATTAACAACAGGAGTAACCAGTACAGTGAACAACAATCAATGGATAAGTGACAGGCTGACAAATATGCAACAGGTTATGGGAATAAAGAGAGGTGGGAGAATTCTGAGCAGCAAAATTTCTGATAAGTCAGTCCACCATATGAGTGGAGAACACAATTTGTAATTTGGTCTTATCATGGTTGCATATTTTTCTCTGCAAACTGTACCTTCAGATGGAATAGACTAATGAATACTGTCTCTCCCGAAGTTCTTCTTGAACACTGGCCTCATGGCATTCCTGAAATCGCAGTTCTTCTATGGCAGCTTTTTTTCCCTGCATACAAGCAGTCTTCCATTAGAATGTTGCTACCACTGTTGTGGGTGAAGATATTAAATCCACCATGGCAGAAACAGTAAAAAAAAATAACAGAAAATGCTGCACTATACTAAGGAAAGTCTAAGGATATAGCAAAAATTTAAAGTCCAATTATTCCTGTTATTGTAGTAGTAAGTTAACCAGCCATTTTGATCAACTTTATGAGTTGGCAATTTTGGCGAGGTTGCTTAGTAAGCAATTCACGAACACTTTTGACGAGTGACTGTAAATTATTACCGGAAGGGCTTTATTATTGTACTTTAATGTTTATCTTTAGGGCTACAGTGACTAGATTATAAAAATTAAGTAAGGACATAGAAGCAATTCAAAGTCAAATAGATATTATATCCAGTGTTTCCACCAACACTAATACTGAGTAGACATCCTTTACACATTTGGAAAGCTGGCATTGAGTACATCTACGATACCAAATATCATCCGGTGTGTCAGAGTATTGAGCACGGAATCTGACATAAAAGTTAGCACTTAGCCAGGACACAAAACAGGCTGAAACTCCACAAATAAGAGTACCAGGAAGAGGTCCTTTACAACAATGGACAGCTGGCATTGAGTATATCTACAATACCTAATGTCAGCCTGCGTATCGGAGTACTGAGGACAGCATCTAATGTCAATGCCAGCACTTTGCTAGGACACAAAATAGGCTGTAATCCCACAAATAATGGTGCTGGGAAGACATCCTTTACATCATTAGAAGGCTAGCATCGGGTAGAACATTGCTGTAGAGTGTGGGGTACTGTCCTTAAAGGTTGTCCAAGGAATCTGGTGTCAAAGTCAGCACTTTACCACTGTAAATATTACATCTATAATAGGCCATATCTTCAGCAATATTGATGCTAGGTTGATATGCTTTATACCGTGAGAAACCCTGCCTTGAGTAGAATGTTGGAGTAAAGTATTCAGTACTGCATCGAAAGGATGGTTGAGGAATCTGGCATCAAGGTCAGCACTTTGCCGGGGCTAATATTATCTCCATAATAGGCTGTATCTCCACCAATATTGATGTCAAGTAGATGTTCTTTATAGCTTTGAAATGCCCGTGTAGAGTAGAACATTGATGTAAAGTATCAAGTGCTGCACTCAAAGGTTGGCCGAGGGATCTGGTGTCAAATTCAGCACTTTACTAGGGTAAGTATTACCTTCATAATAGGTTGTATCTCCACCAATATTAATGCTGAGTAGACGTTCTTTATATCATTAAAAAGCCAATGTTGAATGAAACATTGTTCTAAAATATAAAGTGCTGTGCCCAAAGGATGGCTGAGCAATCTGGTATCAAATTCAGTACTTTACCAGGTTACAAAATAGACTGTAACTCCATGGATAATAGTGCTGAAAAGACGTCCTTTACTTTGTAGGAAAGCCCACATCAAGTAGAAAGTTTCCATAATGTATGGAGTATTTCACTCTAGAGATGGCTGAGGGATCTGATGTCAAACTCAGCATGTCGCCAGGATACCAAATAGGCTGTAACCCTTTGTAAACTTACAGTGAGCACATGTTCTTTGATGCAACTTGAACGGAAAGCTGAAATTGAGTAGAATGTTGTTCAAAATTATTACCTTTGATGGTATAGGGACTGAGAAGTAATGGTAGTTGACAGAATTGATGTTAATATTCTGACTGTGATGTTGTGTGATTGTCCAAACATGTCACAGTCTTAGAAAAACTTAACAAAATACCCAAGTTACCACGTACTCCTACAATCACAACTATCACTTACTTCTACATTTTACCCTGTGTACTATTTCGGCTCCCAGATCATTCAAGAGACCAAAATAGAATTTGGTATGACTCACTTCCTATTTGTGTAGATATTTTTAGATTTAGTCATAGTGTCCAGTAGATATACCAATGACTGGTATGCCAGTATGGCTTACTAGTAGTATCATGAATAAGACTCTCTGCCATATTGTGTCAGGACATCAGTAAGGATCAAGGTTGACCTAGTCAAATTAAGAGTTGAAAATTAGTGCATTCTCGCTAAGGATAAACTCTAAGTGAATGGGACACTGCTAGATACTCAAGACATCTAGGACGCATGAGATGGTAGCAACTGTGCATTTGTATCTAAATGTACAGCTGACATATCTGACACAGGGTTTTCTTTTTGTATATTCTACACAAGAGGCCAGATTGAAAAGAGAAAATAACTACCTATTTTGTGCATTAGGGTAGTAGTCCTCTCTTTTCAATTCAGCCTTTTCCACAAGTGAGGAATACAAAGTATAAAAATTGCGTATGGGAAATGGATGTCTGTGATGTTGTGAACTTGGGAAATTCAGATTCAGGTTAATATCTGGAGGCACTAAGGAACTAGATACAAGGGCGTAAATTTAATAGGAGTAACAAGTTATAAAAACTTAGCAAGGAAAGTTAATCAGGAAACAGGAGAATTGAAGCAGAAAATAGTTGATTGTGTAAAGCTGACTCAAAATACAATAACTGGTGATAAAAGGGGTATGACATTGGACTACTGTGCTACCATACCTGGAAATACTCTGGAGAGAACTAGTAATGATAAGGATCCTGGTAAGAGGTAAGGTGAAGGTGCAGATATTAGAGCAATAGAGTAGCAGGGGGGATATCTCAGGCAAGGCTAGATGTGGGTTGGAAGCAATGTCGCATCAGGATACCACAGAGTGTGGTAGAGTAATACTGAATACTCTTGAAAGGGAACCAGCAACTGTAACTAGTATCATGCCATAGGGAAGGTGCAAGTTGAAACTGCATGCATCAAAACAAGAAAGTAATAAGGAAAATAACCTTGATATTAGCTGGATATGTGACAGATGTGACATCATATCCAGATGGAACAGACTGCATGGAGGCAATTTCATATCACCTTAAGGTAAGCAGATATTGCAATAGTCTCCTGGGTGTATAGAACACAGGGGGCACAGGAATGATGTCACTTATGTGAGAGCACAAGGCACAAGGGCAGATGCTGGGTATTTCTTTGCTAATGTATTGAGAACCAAGTAACTCTAGTGTAGCTGTGTCGCAAAATACTATAACGTCATTCTCTTTACATGTTTTATGCATAAATGGAATCAGATATTACTCAAGAATCTAAATTGTATAAACTTCAGAGTTTATTGATACTTTTCCTAATACTTCTGTACTCTCTTCTCCTAGTTTTCAAGTGTTGTTAACCACTTGCAATATGGTATATATTTATTATATTAATGTAATACAAGGATATCCCAAATAAGATTGGGGTAACAGGAGAGACCAATGTTGCCTCCAATTTCCCCCCAAGACACTCAGCAAGTATTGCAGTCATGAATGGTATAGGAGATAATTTCTTGAATGTCATCCTCTTTGAGGGTAGGAGTATGCCTAGTACACTTATTATTAGAAGTCAATCCATCGCATCTTGTCCGCAAATGAATCATCTGCCAGGTATGCCATAATTATAGTAGGAATGCTTTTTTAGTTAAGTGATTACAAAGTATCACTATGCAAAGGCACTCATCTTGTATTGTTTCTTTTCAATAAATGCTGTTGTGGTAGTTGCTGGGTGATACTCCTGTCTTCATGGCTTCTGAATTGTTGCTCGCGACAAACGATCTCTAATCCTAAAACGTCAGTAGTATGTGCTTCGACAACACGGTGCCACACTCCGCCACAAAATGTTAATTATTTTCACGCACCCCTGAGTACTATTTTATATAGCCTAGCGTACAAAGTTGGATTGTAGGAGCCAGTGGGATGGGGGATGGAAGGGGCGGCGTGGGTGTAGTGGAAACGAGCTTACCCCCCATAACAGAGTAGACGAAGGCACAGGTTCAATTTCTCTGTACCAATAAACTACCATCAGATTGGTAGTGGTACTTTGGGAGGTGTGATTATAGGTGCTTACGATTCTAGCTCCCGGAATATGATAGTGAATATCATACGACAAACTCGATATGACTTGTTGTTTTCACGGCGTAGGATAGGTTCATAGATATCACTCTCAATTACCATATGAACAATCTTACGATCTTCTCCGTGGCCTGTATTCCCATAATATAACGAATATCTCATTGAACCCCACCCTACCCAACGCTATGACACCAGTACACACTTTCAAAGTCAATGTCACCTACACCCCAAGAACCGCCGCCCTCGCAGCTCCATATTCTGGCACAATCCCCCCTGTGAAAACCTGCCCAATTATTAGCCACAACCCAGACCAGTCAAAAAAAGAACACAAACCTCAAACTGCGCAACTCCTTGTCCAACCAACCCCTCTAACCCAGGAACAACCTTCCACCCTGCTCCCTCCGCCAAGGTCATAACCTCAGTAACCCTCGGTTTATAGGCCATCTCCGTTAGAACCCCCGCGCATGCTCCACCGGCCAGCAGTTCCCACAGTATAACCTTGAGCGCGTCATCAATTGGCTTATCCGCTGGGACCGTACAAACCGCGGTGATTGGTTTGACTTCCACACTCTTGGCTTCGGCGAGGGAATTTATAGCCACGAGATTGTATTCTTTTGGGAACGCCTCTACTAGAGACTTGAGATTCTCAGGAGTGCGGTTTACAACGTATATCCTACCATACCCCATCATGTGTAAAGCGTATACCGCTGCACGGGAGGTCCCACCAGCACCGATTACCAACGCCGTTGCCGTAGAGTGGCCCTCCGGTTCGGTAGCACCGCCAATGCGGAGGGAGTTTTGGATACCGACCCAGTCAAAGTTATCTCCTGTAAGCCTGCGCGTTCCGTCTTCTGTAGTAACCGGGATAACGGTGTTTACCGCGCCGATCGCTTGAGCATGGGCTGAAATAGAGGATAGAAGGGGGATTATAGAGATTTTATGCGGGATCGTGACGGATGCCCCTCCAAAGTTCTCGGTGTTCATGATCTCTTTAGTGGCGGAGACGTCAGCAGATTCGAAGAGGTGGTATGTATGTGGCAGGCCAAGGGACTGAAATAACGTGTTGTGCAACGCTGGGCTGCGGGAGTGGGAGAGGGGTGTGCCGAAAATGTAAAACTTCTTAGTTTCAAGCATGCCCATTAGGGAGAGGGCTTGGTGGATCTCTATTGTCGATAACTGGCCTGGTGCCGCCTTGAACGGGAGCGCCGGGTGGGTGACGGGAGTCAAGAAGGTGTTCAGGATTCTACTGAGCTTGCCTTTTTCGCCCATGTTTAGCGCTATCATGCGGGTTTCGTGGGTGGCGGCATATTTCCTAAAGTTCTCCAGATCGTAGTTGTCTTGTATGCTCTTCGCCTGGCCTATGAGCTTGATCACATCCCCGTATTTGAGAGTCATGTTGAATTTAGAAATCCAAGATGCATTCCTCCAGCAGAGATCTCCACCAAGATCGTGATGTGAGGCGATAATCTTGCTATAACCTTTACCCGAAGTAACCTTCTCAAGCAGTGCAACAGGCCAGGTAGTCTCAAGATCAATATACTCCAATCCCATCCTAATGCCAGTCAGGTAGAGCTCCAAAGCCCGTTGGTGATCTTCATCGGGGAACTTTCCGCCTTGACTCTTAGTCCTAATAGTGAAAACAACCGGGAGTTGAGTTTTGCCCCTGAGGACAGCAAGCTGCTCAGATACAAACGCCGGAGTCGCCACTCCATTTGAATCCGTAGGATCAATTAGCAAGTCTATCCTCACCTCAACTGCATCCGAGCCGATGGTGACAGAATTGATGGCACCCGTCGCTTCTTCCAAGTTCGGAAAAGTCAACGAAACAAAGAAAGATCTTGTCTTCTTAAGAAGCCTCTCGTGGTAATCCGAGTTGCCAGTAACAATTGCAAGGAATCTAGAAAAGTCGGCCTGTGCAATAGCCAGATCACTCTCAGATACAATCGGGCTGTAGTATTGGTAATTGCTGCATTCAGTATACCAAGGCTTGCGACGGTTCCAAACCCCAACCATATCCTCCACGTATGCAGGTCTAGTTTTGTCGATACTAAGGAACTCCATGACCCTTTCGATATTACGATGAACATGGATGACGATTCCTCCAGAAGAACAGTACTGCTTCAGGAGATTCCTTGCAACTGGCGTCTCTACAATACCTCCTCCGCAGGCAAAAATATAACTGTCAGGGTGGGCCTTAAGATGTCTCTGTAGAAGTTCCAATTCCAGCTTCCGAAATCCATCCCAGCCATGCTCTTTGATGATCTCTGGCAGTGCGCTCTTCTGCTCCTGCTCAAGCACGGTATCCAAATCAAGAACCGGGCGGTTCAGGATCTTAGCGGCCCGGATGCCCATCGTCGTCTTACCAGCACCTCTCATGCCAATAATGACAATCGTGCGATTGGAGCCCTTCTTCACTTCCTTCACTTGGGGATTCTCCAGAAGCTCGACACCGCCCAGGTGAACGTTGAAAGAGGTAGACAGTACATCCCACCAACCGGGCCATGTCTTCTCCACGCATTTTCTCTCTTGGAGAATGACTGGATTCGGTGCAATGAGTGAAATAACTGAGAAACTCATAGCAACCCGATGATCGTCATAACAGTGAACTCCTGCGGGGGTTTTCAATAAGTTGTAGTCTATTCCTTGGATCCATATACCATCTTCCAGCTCGCCGGCAGTGACACCGAATTTCCCAAGTTCGTGAACCATGGCGGCGATCCGATTACATTCTTTCACACGTTGATTGGCAATACCGGTTATAGAAGACCTCTCCACACCCTTGGCGACAGCCGCGAGAACTGATGCAGTCAAGAAAGCATCAGTCATAGGCTCCATGTCAACATGGGGCAAGGGCCTCAATTGGCCCTTTTGTGGACCTCGAACTGTAGTAGAATAGTCCGACTGCTCAACAGTGCACCCCATTGGCCTGAGAACATCCACAGCAAAGCGAGCATCTCCCTGGAGAGACTTCCTACCAATATTTGGTACAGTAACGGTATTCCCAGTGATAGCCGCGATAGCAAGAGGATAAGTAGCAGAACTAGCGTCACTCTCGACAACATACTCTGCCGGATTCTTGTAAGATCCTTGAGGGATGTGATAAGTATACTCCTCAGCAGTCGACTTTGTGACATCAATTCCGAAAGAAGACATCATGGCGATAGTCATATCGATATAGAGTTGAGAAATCGGCTTTCCGCCGACAAGCGACAAAGTAACCGGTTCGCGAGCATATGGCGCGCACATCAAAATTGATGACACATATTGAGAGGATACCTTCGCTTCGAGCTCAATTCTTCCTCCCATAAGTCCCGATGTTGAAGGAACACGAACCGGAAGACTGCCTTGGCTCTCGAGATATTCAACAGAACTTCCGTTTGAGCGAAGAGCATCGACAAGGGATCCAATTGGTCGCTGCTTCATACGGGCATTCCCTGTGAGAACAATAGAATCATGTTCACCCGAAGGAGACACCAGGGTAGCGACGGAAGTTAGAAAACGCGCTGCGGTTCCAGCATTGCCAAGATATAGCTCGTCCCCACAAGCACGAAGCTTGCCACCGTTTCCATTCACAACGAGAACGTCACCGTCCTCTTCCCAAGAATACTGGATTCCACCCAACTTGTGAAGGGCAGTAAGCATATGCTCGGTGTCATCGGAGTGGAGGAGATTCTTAACATGACAAGTTCCAGAACCCAACGCCGCTAGGACAAGCGCACGATTGGAGATAGATTTCGATCCCGGAGGAGTAACTTCCAGTTCTGGAACACCAGATCTCTGGGAATGGACAATGACACTTGGGGAGAGAATAACACGAATGGAGTCGTCATTAACAACAGATGCCTTCTTTTCATATGTTCTACCAATTGCAGCAAGGAGGACTACTTTCTTCTTGCGCCCGTCGTTCTTCTTGTCAACACCCATAATTGAGAGCATTCTCTCAACCCCACAGTGCTTTCCGGCAGTAAGCTTCTTGACACGCTTGTCTTCGAGAGAGGTCGGGAGGCCATAGCTAGTCAAGCACTTGGATAGTCTCGCGACAGCGCCAGGTTTGCAGACACCCAAGTGTCGAGCGAGCTCAGCTTCTTTGACCATTCCGATTGCCACACACTCTCCGTGAAGCATTTGTGGAAATAGGATAGCTTCAATAGCATGCCCGATAGAGTGACCGAAGTTGAGCAAGTTCCGTAACCCCCCCTCGCGCTCGTCTGCTGATACCACATGTGCCTTGACACGTACGGAGCCCAGGATGACATCTTTGAACACATTCTGAACGTTCCCGATCTGAGCTTTGCCTAGAAGCTGTCAGTGAAGTCAACCCAAGCCATGCTGATAGGTAACATACCACTCCCCGAACTCTTAGCTCTAACCGTCTCGAGTATCAACCCGGAACTCTGTTCCAATCTAGCAAACTCGGCTTCATCCCAGATAGCAGCTGTCTATCACCACCATTAGCTACTACTCTCTCTACATCCCCACCTGTTCCAACCCAAACTCACCTTAACAACTTCTGCCATCCCATTAACAAACTCCCTCTCCGGCAAAGTCTCCAAGAACTTCATATCAATGAAAATTCTCTCTGGCTGCCAAAGGCTCCAATCAAATTCTTCCCATGGGGCGAATCAATCGCCATCTTCCCGCCAATCGAAGAATCCACCATAGCCAATAGCGTAGTCGGCACCTGAATAAATCTAACCCCACGCATGAATGTTGCAGCGACATACCCGATCATGTCCCCAATGACGCCGCCTCCAAGTGCAATGACAACTGTGTCACGAGTGCATTTCTCCGAGAGCATCCAGTCCTCCACCTCAGCTTTCGTGGAGCGGGACTTTGAGTATTCGCCTGGTGGGATGATGTATGAGAGGAGACGGGCTTCAGGGGAATACTCGAGTGCATTTTTATTGAAAGAGGATTCGAAGGCGGGAAGGTAGAGAGGTGCGAGGTTTGTGTCGGTTATCAGGACATATGTTGACGAGATCAAGTTCTGTAGTAGATCTACCGTGATAGTGTCAGTAAGATCGTAACCGACCTTAATAGTATCCTTTCGAAGAATCTGCACCGTAGTAACAGTAGAGCCGTTATCGCTGCTCATGATTACGGTTTGTTATTTTGTAGTGAAGGGGATTCTCTCTTTTTTTTTTTTTTTTTTCCAAAGTTGATTCCAGCGGGGTTTAAAGACGAAGGAGGCAAAAAGTTCGGTAATGATTTGCTTAAATGCTCTTCGTCAACTGTTAGAGGAAGTACCCGTATCTTAAGTTAAATTTACCCCTAAGGCAGAATTTTTTCAGGCGTCGGGACCCAGTGTGTACAAAGATTTCCGCTCGCCGCTATCGTAGAAACGGCGAAGGGGGCGAGGTGGAGGTATTTTTGTTTGACGAAGAGCGGGGCTAATTTATTCTTTTGCGTCACGTGGATGGGAGGTACTTGTATCACTAAAGCCGGCTCCTGAACTATGTTATCCGGACGGACACTGCGACATGAACATGTCACCTCAGGCCGAATGGTATCTACCGTACTGTTCGTACTCATGCTTGTGCTCGAGTAGAGAACTTTGTTGTTTCATCTAAAAATGGCACACACTGAAACAGTTAATTTACCATTACTTTACCTTACCAAGCAATACTATTTTTACTGGTAGAGATGGAGGTCTGGAGGTACAGGTCTCTGTTTTACTGAACCTTACCAAGATCCGGAAACAATACATGAGGTACAGATAAAGTTAAAAAAGTATATTTTCAATGACTCTCTACTCATGCGTCGGTTATATCATAGGTTAATGCCAGAACTCCCGGCTGCTTGCTTGCACGCAACCTGCAGCACTCCTCTGGAGTGCCTGCCAGCTTAATATGACTTGCTGGCTTAACATGACTTTTTTGTAACTCAACACAACATTTTTATAGCTTAATACAATGTTTTTGTAGCAAAATATAACATTTTTGTAATACAATAATATTATGATATCATAACTTAAGCAAAGACTATAACTCTACTGTATGAAACTTTTTAGTTTATATTTGTTTTTTTTTTTTCAACCTTGATACTTCTAACTATAAGTTTAGAAATTTTCTTTTATAGGCTTGAATTGTCTTTTTTTTTTTTTTTTTTTTTTTTTATATCATAATAATATTTATATTCGTTGTTTAAGGTATAAAAACTCGCATGCAGTGCTAGCTATGGCGGAAACAAAACCATAAAAGCACGCATCCCACCTCCGTCTGAAGCAAAAAACGCAAGCCCCAAGCCCCTCTGGTATGGAGTCAACAGCACATCTCGCCCCGAACCAAGCCTCCAAAGAAACCCAACCCAAGACAAGCAGGAAGCCATAAGGAAAAACCCCCCTGGAAATCCCGGCCCAAAGGCACAAAAGAAAACCAAAACTATACCTACCAAGAATGCCGCAACTTGAAGAAGACCCGGCTGCCCGAAGGCTAACCCAATATTGAGCCCCAAATAAAAAGGGAGGGCCCGGGCACATCGGGGCCAGGTACTCCAGCAATAGTGCACTCCTGCCAAGCCGGTGGTAGGCATAAGAAAGAGGAGAGGTTCCAACCAGCCCGACACAGTGCAATACTGACCGGAGGAGGGGGGCCAGGGCTGGAGCCCCCGGGAGGGGAGAAAGGAGACAGAAAGACAACAGCCACCTCTGCTCCACTGGAGTGGGGAGGTAGTAGGGTGCCAGCCGACCAAACCGAGGAGAGGAGAAAGGAGGGATAGACCCAAATGCCGAAGCAACTATATATGAAATGTGTTCGTGTCTTAACTAGGCGGTCTGCACTAATTCCAAATGCCCACAGCCGAGGAGAGATGCAACGGACAAAGAGGAGGGGAGTGGCGAAATCGACCATAGCCTGTTGAGAAGACCAACTACAATCCCCCGACCGTGGGACTGACCCGTACCCACTAGCGGGACAGAACTCAGACCCAGTAGTGGGACTAACTCAAACAGACCAGAGAAAAGGAGAAGGAATCGATCGTAATCGCGTACCGCAAACTGTATTCCCAGCCGTGTGTTGTAGGGAAAAAGGAGCTGCCCGACCATGCTGATGCTAAGCGAGGCCAAAGCAAAAGCGGGGCAGGAGTGAGGACCAGCAATCAAAGATGCCAGAAAGGAGGAAGAAGGATCTCAAGAGGGTAGACCTTAAGAGAGAAGGCATAAGAGAAGTTCCACCGCGGTGGAAAAATAAGGAGTAATAGCCTGGTCCACTCCCTAGAGAAAGGACCAGACGCGAAAAGTGGTAAGAAGTCCTTGGTGTTGAGTTGTATTCAAAGAGGTAATAAATTTCAATCACCGGAGGTGTAGTGGAGATGGTCAGTATAGGATTGAATTGTTTGCCTATCTTTTATATATGGTTTCATGAAAGAAGTAAAGTTCTATTAGCTTATAAGGATTTATTTAATCATAACTTAATAATATTAAATTCCAAGATTCTATTGTTCTTCTAAGCTACATGATACTCTCATAATATTATTAGATTCAATAAACTACTAGTAAGATTACTGTAATCTTATATTGATCTACAATAAGTCACAATATTAAACCATAAAAATTTATGTTAAGCTAAAAGTCATGTTGAACTTATAGATAATATTAAGCTAACAGATACTTTAGTTTAGTATTACAAATTACAAGCAAGTAACCAAAAAAGATTTGTAGTGATCAGCCACAATTATAGTACAAGAAAGTACTTCTGAAAATGATAATATTATAGAAATTATATTATATATCTACTAAGATTTTACTACTAAATACTAGAGATATTTCATATTATCAGATACTAAAACAATTACACATATCTAGAACTTAATGTAAGAAATGCTTTGAAGTTTATATTAATCTGTCATTATAAATAATAGTAAGGTGCTATTTGGCAAGCTAAAAATACAATAGTATTTCTACCTTTATTGCATATCCTTACAACATTTTTATTTTAGTTTAGCCTAATATTTAGCATAGTAGAAATATCATAGATTTTTATATAATAAAGATCTCAAAATATTATGTCATTAATGTTTTTGAAAATTCCCTCAAATACCACAGTATTCTTGGATGCTATAGGAATATATTATATAAGTTTTACTTCTGTGTAAGTTAAATACAAATTTAGTTTTTCAATATAAACTAAAAGATGAAATTTCTCCTCTTGCTCTCCGTGTAAATGAAAATAGACTCCATCAAGTACTATTACAGTTAGCCAAACCTATACTCATACTGGAGTTAAGAGACTACTGAAATAGGAATGGTGGTAGGCAAGAGTCTACCAAGTTGAGGTACTATTAGTTAACTACCTCAGTTGGGCATATTAAACCATACTAGAATTACTTAGACACTAGTACGTGAGAGTGGTTATGCTACTCAGTAGGATAATCAAAGCAGTCAATTTAGGTGTTATCTTAAATTGTTTGACAATAAGTTCAAGTAGAGTTACCCTACCTTTATACTAGAGTTATTCTATCTTAGGGCACAAGTTACTATTCTATGGAGTATAGTTACCTTATCTTGATAGTAATTTGTTATATAGGAATTCGAAAGAAGTTGTTAGATAGTTTGTGTCACGATTCTAGATCGGACATAGTAGATTTCACTAGTTAGCTAGTAAGTTTCATTTGTTACGAAATTGGTTTATGAGTTTCCTTTGTTACGTAGTTGTTTTATGTTATGATTTATGTTTTCACGTACTTGACCTATTCAGAGGTCATGTGATTTATGATGGGCTATGCAACGAGGCAGACTACAAGGCAGACTCGTTGAGGTTTCATTTGTTATATTTCACGCACGAGACTTATTTAGAAGTCACGGGGCTGCATAAGGAGGCTATGCAACGAGGCTGTGCGCAAGGCAGACTCGTTAGGTTTATGTTATGTTTTATGTTATGTTTCACGCACATGATCTATTCAGAGGTCATGGGGCTGCGCAAGGGGGCTGCGCAAGGCAGACTGGCAAGGCAGACTGCCTTTGGTTTGATTTGTAAGCAGGTTGAGGGAAGGACTATATAAGGAGTCCTTGGAGGCGAGTTAGTTAGTTCTTCACGCAACCATCTAAGTTATTTTCCTACTTATTGTTTTAAGAACGAATTTACTTTATTCTATCTACCTCACGATAGTTACACGAACTTAGTAGAAGAGGAACGCCTCTACGACTACTAAGTGTAACAAGAGAAAAGGTAATAGTGTGAACACACACTATACGAGAACGACTAAGAAAAGTAATAGTGTGAACGCACACTATTAGTACGAAATATATATAGTATCATACGATACTATAAGAGAAGTATCGTTGCCTGTCGCGTGAACTGATATAGGAACAGGACTCCTCAACATTTGGTTGCGTCTCACCAGCGACGCCCAACGATAGACAACACGGCTTTCAACCCAGATCACGAAGGTGATCTCGATATAAACGACGATACCCTAGGGCTAGGAGGAGATTTTACCGACGCCCTAGAAAACGCATCAGCACAACCCTCAAGGACAGGAAGTCCAGTCACACCAGAAGACAGATCACCTGCGGAAAGCTCCGACGAAGAAGGAACACCAACTCCAAGAAGGATGGCGGACGTACCCGCACCAGCGGCGGCACCACCTGCCCCAGTCAATGTAATCGGCATGACTGAGGCACAATTCAACGCTTTCCGAATTTCCGCTCAACCAAACTCGAGGAATCGACCGAAGCCAAGGGAGCCTGATGTGTTTAAAGGAGATCGAACGAAGTTTCGGAGCTTCATAGCTCAACTAGAGTGGTACTTTAGGGTCAAAGAATACAACGGCAGCGATGACAACCTGAAGGTAGCCTTTGCGGAGTCTCTCCTGAGAGACACGGCCGAGGCATGGCTCATCCCCTATAGCGAAGGATCCAAACCAAGGACTTGGGACACGTGGGACGAGTTCAAACAAACCCTAAAGGAACAATTCGGAGACCCGAATGCAAGAGAAACAGCACGACTCAAACTCGAGACAATGAAGCAAGGAAGAAGGAACAGGACAGAGTTCTGGAACGAGTTCCGACTTATCGCAAGCGAAGCAGAATATGACGACAACTCACTATGGAATCACCTATTGTCAGCATGCAGCGAAACGCTACAAGACGCCTGGGGTTTAGGAGATACACCTTTCACCACTACCGACGCTTTCGCGAGATGGGCAATCGCGAAGGAGAACAAGCTCAACCAGGTGAAGCATGCAAAAAAGCAGAACCCCACGGCGAGATAACAAGAAATACCAAGAAGCGCCGACGGAAAATATGTGGCTAAGACTACCACATCTGGAGGAAGCGGAGGAGAACCGATGGACCTGGATGCGGTAAGGGGAGGAAAGAAGAAGTTCCAAACCCGATTCGGGATGCCGAAACTATCACCCTTGGAATATCGGAAGAGAAGAGAAGAGAACGCATGCCTCAGATGCGGAAAGAAGGGACACTTTATTGCGCAATGCGGGAATAAAGATGTCAAGATCCGAGAGATGACGATGGAAAACCCCAGGAGGATTTAAACGACTCGGGTCCCCAGTAAATGGTGGTCGGAGGGACCAGCCAAAGGGAAAACCCACCAGGATTACACAACTATCGACGGCTTTTGATAACTCGGCACTATTCCAACACACGGACAACAAAGAAGAACAAGACGATTCCGATCACCTCATGCTCAAGATAAAGATATCAACAAACAATGGAATAACGGAGACCAACGCAATGCTGGATTCAGGGGCAACGGAAATCTTCATCGACCAAGAGTTTTGCGACATGAACCAAATACCCCTGAATCGGATCAGCAAACCCAGAGACATCTATGTGGTCAATGGGGAAAAAAGCAAAGCGGGACCCATTACCCACGAAGCGGAAGTATCTATGGAGATCGGAACACACAAAGAAGAGGTGGTTTTCCAAGTGGCCAATATGAGGAAGCATACGGCCATACTGGGAACACCGTGGCTCAAACGACATAACCCAAGGATCGACTGGAAACGAGAAAAGATACATTTCGACAGCGACGAATGCACGGCAAGCTGTGTCGAAAAACCACCAACGGTCAATACAGTTCCAGAAGAAATTGCGATATGGGAGAACGAGCAAGCACGCATGTTGGAAACAACATGTAACGAAGGGGACATTCAGATCAGACGGATGGACCCGAAAGCAAAGATACCGACTAAGGGATCGGTTATGGCTGCAGGTCACGACCTATACAGCATGAATGGTACGACTGTTCCCGCCAGGGGACAGGCCATGATAAGAACCGGGATTGCGATACAACTCCCCGAAGGAACCTATGCATGAATAGCTCCAAGAAGTGGATTAGCGGTACGTCATGGTATCACCACTGGAGCCGGAGTCATAGACGCAGACTATCGAGGGGAGGTTCAAGTATTGCTTATGAACCTGAAAGACGAAGACTACGAGATCAGAGAAGGGGACCGAATCGCCCAAATGATCATCGAAAAAATCGATACTCGGCAACTACAGGAAGTAGTTAGCTTGGAAGAAACGATAAGAGGCGAGAACGGATTCGGGAGTACTGGTACCACGGAGATAGAACAACCTAAAAGGAAAACCCTCGATATCGACTTTATATCAGCAAAAACCTTCGGAAAACTCTATCGAAAAGGAGAACGATGTGGAGTACTCAAATGGGAGCCCGAAGAAGATGGGCCAACGATAGCCGAAGCTTCGACGATAAGTACGCGGCTAGCCGTACGACAAGGAATGAATAAGCAAAAGACAACGCTTAAAGAAATGGTACCGAGGAATACCATGGATTCCTGGATGTGTTCGAAGAAGGAGAAAAGAAGGATCTACCCGAACGCAGGCCAGAGGATCACAAGATCGAGCTAGAGGAAGGGAAGACGGCTCCCTTTATGAAACTCTACCCGTTACGAGAAGAAGAGCTCAAGGTATTAAGAGAATACCTTGAACAGAACCTGGCACGAAGATGGATAAGGCCATCATCATCGTCAGCAGGAGCACCAATATTATTTGTCAAAAAGAAAGATGGCAAATTGAGGTTATGCGTGGACTTCAGAGGGTTGAATGCGGTATCTAAAAAAGACAGATACCCATTACCTCTGATAGATGAAGCATTGGATCGACTGGGAAAGGCGCAATGGTACACCAAGCTGGACATCAAGGATGCCTATCACAATATCAGGATCGCCAAAGGAGACGAATGGAAAACGGCATTTCGCACTAGGTACGGACTATACGAATACCTAGTAATGCCGTTTGGACTATCCAATGCACCGGCCACATTCCAACGATGGATTAACTCCAAGTTAAGTCAATTCCTGGATGTGTGTTGTATCGTCTATCTAGACGATATCCTCATATATTCAGAAAACTTGGAACAACACCAGAAGGATATACGGTCGATAATCACGGCATTGCGACAGGCTAAAGTCAAGCTGAAGCCTACAAAATGCGAGTTCCACAAAAAGAAACGGAATATCTGGGCTTCATCATCAGCCCAGAAGGGATAAAAGCGGATCCGGTCAAAACAGAAGAAATCGAAATTTGGAAACCTCCAAAGAGCGTCAAGGGAGTTCAAAGCTTTTTAGGCTTCTGCAACTTCTATCGAAGATTTATAGAAGGATTTAGCAGAGTGGCTAAACCGCTATACGGACTCACGAAGAAAGGAATCAAATGGGAGTGGGGGGAACAACATCAAACGAGTTTCGACAAGTTAAGAGAGAAACTCACTACGGCACCCATACTCCAACATTTCAATCCAGAATTACCGATAAGGATTGAAACGGACGCATCGAACTATGTATGCTCGGGCATACTATCGCAACTGGCGGAAGACGGATTTTGGCACCCGGTCGCATTCCGATCGAAAACCATGTCAAAAGCGGAATGCAACTACGATATACACGACAAAGAACTGTTAGCTATCGTACAGGCATTCAAGACATGGAGAACCTACACGTTGGGGCACAAATATGACATCAAAGTCATAACCGACCACAAGAATCTAGTGCCGTTCACCACCACGAAGGAACTCAACCAAAGACAAGCAAGATGGTATGAAACGTTGTCGCAATACCATTTCAAAATCGAGTACCGACCCGGCAAACAAGGAGGACAACCAGACGCGCTCACGAGAAGGGCAGAAGATCTGCCAAACAAAGAAGACGAACGGATCAAACAAAGAGAAAGAATACTACTCCCTAAGGAAAAGTATTTCGAAGAAGGATACGACAGTGGATACGAATCCATGAACGAAGTAGGCACAACGGTGCTAAGCGACGAAGGATACACTCGATGGATCAAGGAAAAAAACAAAGAAGATGAGGATATGAAGAAAATATCCCAAGCGTTGGAAGAAAAAAGAAAGGAAATGAAGGGGGTGGCGTTGGGATTATACCAAAGAAACGAGGGATACCTATGGTACGACAATCGGATAAGGATCCCGGCAGATGAAGCATTACGAACGGAAACGATAAGAAGAAATCACGACATTCCACAAGCAGGACACGGCGGAACGGCTAAAACGGCAGAGCTTATCGGAAGGTCATATTACTGGCCTAATATGCGCAACGATATCAAACGATACGTCAAGAACTGCGAAACATGTCAGCGGACCAAAGCAGTACGACACGCACCTTATGGACTACTGAAACCACTGGAAGCTCCTGGAAGACCATGGCAATCGATAAGCATGGACTTCATCACCGGACTACCAGAATCAAAAGGATGCGACGCAATATGGGTAGTGGTCGATCGTCTGACCAAGATGGCACATTTCGTGCCATGCAATACCACTATGGATACGACGGGATTATTCCAGTTGTTTAAAGACCAAGTCTTTAGATTACATGGTCTACCAAAAGACATCATTTCCGACCGTGGATCACTATTCACTTCCGATTTGTGGAAGGAAATAACTCAACATTTGAAAATGGACCGACGGTTAAGCACAGCATTTCATCCACAAACCGACGGACAAACGGAACGAACAAATGCGATATTAGAACAATATCTACGGGCATTTGTGAACTATCAGCAGGACAACTGGATAGATTACCTCGCTACGGCAGAATTCGCATACAACAACGGAAAACAAGAAACTATTCAGATGACACCCTTTTACACGAAATACGGATATGATCCAACGTTCGATCCGGCAAAATAGGATGTGCCGACAAAGATAACGGAGGTCGAGAACATGCATCAACTGCACGCGATATTACGAGAAGAAATCTATCACGCGCAACAACGACACAAAGAATCAGCCGATAAACACAGAAAACCCGACCCGAACTTAGCCATAGGAGATAAGGTATGGCTAATACCAAAAAACATACGAACCACGAGACCATCACGGAAGTTGGACTACAAGAAACTAGGACCTTTTACGATCAAGGAACGAGTGGGACTGAGAGCATATAAGCTCGACCTCCCACGCTCGATGAACAACACTCATCCAACATTCCACATCAGTCTCATCGAACCCTATCAAGATAACTCTTTTCCCTCACAAAAACAACCTCCTCCTCCACCGATCGAAATCGACGTTGAAAAGAATACGAACTCGACGAAATCATCGATTCTCGCTTACACTACGGAAAACTACAATACCGCGCGAAGTGGACCGGATATCCCCCTGAACACGATCTAGAGTGGTATCCAGCCGACAACTTCGAAAATGCAACCGTGGCAACGCGAGAATTCCACAACGAAGCCCTGGCAAGCCAGGCCCCGAGCCCAGTAAGATTCGGAGACTGGGTGGAGGTAAAAGAGGAGGACCTCACAAACGAACAATGGGTGAACCTGGCGGATCTCAACCGCCCAGCAAACCCATCACGCGAACACGACTTAATGTCGTGGACATACTGCTACGACGACGGATGCCCGACCCACTACGGAGACAAGGTCGGGGCGAACTGGCTCCCGCGGGAACCAGCAGAAGGACTTCGGGGACGAAGTCAGGAGGAAGGGGGGGCAAAAAATCCAAGAAGGTCCGGTGGGTGGACCAGGAGACGGAGACGACGCCAACCCCCCCGAGCACAGAAACGACGCCAACCCCGGAACCAAAAACTCCCTCGAACACGCCAACCTCCTCCACGAGTCCCGAACCTCCCACATCACCACAAACAACCGAGCCCGATACGATCGAATCACTCCAGCAACAAATCAAGCGAATGCAGGAGACGATCGACGCGCACGAAATCGATGCCCGCCTATACCAAGGGCAAACGAAGATGTGGGAGGCGAAGGGGAGACAGTTGGAGAGGGAGAACGAGCGGTTGGCGAGGAAGGTTTCGGCGGAGCAAGTCAAGGTGGGACTTGCCGAGCACGCGATGAAGAGGTTGCGGGAGCAACTGAGGAGCCGGGAGGCCAAGTACCAGAGGCTTAAAAACCTCTTGTACGAAGTAACCGGAGGGATAAGGAGGAGCGCTAATCTCATGTTGGAGATAGCGGGAAAGAGCGGGGAGTACGATTGGTTGGCCTAATGGGACTTAGGCCTAGGGAGAGGGGAGCTATTGTCACGATTCTAGATCGGACATAGCAGGTTTCATTAGTTAGCTAGTAAGTTTCATTTGTTACGAGATTGATTTATGTTTCATTTGTTACGAAGTTGATTTATGTTATGATTTATGTTTTCACGCACTTGACCTATTCAGAGGTCATGTGATTTATGATGGGCTATGCAACGAGGCAGACTGCAAGGCAGACTCGTTGAGGTTTCATATGTTATGTTTCACGCACTTGACCTATTCAGAGGTCACGGGGCTGCATAAGGAGGCTATGCAACGAGGCTGTGCGCAAGGCAGACTCGTTAGGTTTATGTTATGTTTTATGTTATGTTTCACA